>JAKCPI010027881.1:0-18294 GCA_023213315.1 Euborellia annulipes | reverse complement strand
AAAAAATTATAATTTGACATTCGCAAAATAAATCTGGATTATTTTAAAACAAGCAAGGGAGCAAATAAATGGGCAAAAAAAAAAAAAATTGGGACATTCCGCAAAATTTTAGTTGGCAAATTAAATATTTTACTAAAAAAAAAATGTTTTTTTTTTTTTAAATCTTTTATTTGTATTCATGTTAAATAGATATAAGAACCGATGGGATGGCTTCTGACAGATGACCGAACAAATAAAAAAAATTTTCTTCTAATTAGGAAATTTTTGACAATGAAATCATCATCTTAGTGACTTAAAAAAAAAAAATTCCTCCTTCCCTCATTACTAACAAATATCTTCGTTTTAGGGAATATTAAATTGCAATATCAATTTTTATTATATTATAATTAGGGACCGGATTCTTAGGTTTTCACCTTTTTCTTTCCTTGGCTCCAAACGCGAAATGGACAAATTACTTTTTCGACTTATGTGTTCTGGAGTTGTTTAACCAAATTTTGAAAAACCTAAAAAAAAACCTAAATGGGTTCGGGCCCCCTAAAATCACCTAAATTAGAAAACTCATCTACCGAGATTTTTTTTTAATTTATTGGCGTTTTTAGATTGAGAAAAAAATTTTTTTAACGAAATTACGACGAAAATAAATAAATAAAAGATTACTCTTCTCTTTTGTTCAGTCTTTACTCAGAGTTCTAAGAGTAAAGTTTGATAATTTTTTTTTTTTAATTTTGTGAGTATGCCTTTTTAAATTTTGCTTTACCTATTTTGAAAAATGCCCAAAGTGAAGTCACATTTGTTACGTCTCTGGATTGCAGACGACCGGAATTTCACAACTGACGGAAAAATAATATTGGGCAATAACCTAAAAAAAAAAAAAAACCTATTGTGCGAGTTTCAAAAACCTAAAAACGAGACGAACCGTACCTAAAATCACCTAAATGCGTTTTGTTGGGCGAAAACCTTAAAAAAAAAAAAAAAAAAAAACCTATTTGGGGTGTTACAAAAACCTAAAAACGAGTCGAATCGAACCTAAAAATCCGATCCCTAATTATAATATAAAATTGTGACTCGTGGCTCAGAAAGAATTAAATTAGCTTCCCGAGTTCGGTTCCTGTCAGAAAAATTTATTTCAAATGAATTGTTACTAATCATTTGATCCAAAAAACCTTCTAAAAGGCCTGAAAAGTCAAAAAAGACCTTAAACAAATAAATAAAAAAAAATTATTAAATTTTAAATACCGAAGTCAGGTCTTGTAAATTTTTTTCTATTTAGACTCCTTTGATTGGGTGACAATTCAATTAAAAAATTTTTTACTTGATTTATTCTAAATTATTCCCGAATACCGTTTATTGAAATATTTCTAAATTATATGGGGAAAGGGATAAGATAACTTACCTTCAGGCAAAAGGGTGGTCTGAGCAGAGGTAATCGAAATCACGAAAGCAACAACAACAAACAGGAAGAGCGAAATCCTGTGAGAACCCATGCGAGAGGGGCAAGACATTGAATCCACGTTGTCTGGCCGCTCTCCACTTACTGCTTCAACTCTTCCCGCAATATTAAGACCCAACCGGTTGGTCTCAACAAGTGGCACGTCATAACAAACAAGATGGCTGCACATAACTCTATTGTGTCATTAGATTTAGATAGAATCTAGATATATTTAATTTCGTATTAATTATTTTTTTTTTTTCTTTAATGAAATCACCGTGATTGTATCTTATTTAACCAAAGTGAAGTGTTGACGATCTTGACTTTTGGTAAATCTTTTGCAAAAAATTTGGAATTTATTAAAAAAAAAATTTAACAAGTATTAGGGAATAGTAATATATCCCGGTATATTGTATATATACAATTTTTAAGATTTTTTTATTTTAATTATCAATAAAATATTTAGAGAATGCAAGAGGTATTTCGTTTTTTTGGTTATAGTAGGGAATAGTCGTCCCCCCTTCACACTCGTAAGGATGCTTCAGATGGAAGTAGAAGGTGGAGATATTAGTATCTGGAAAGGAAAAATAAAGGAAATATAAATAATAAAATTAATTATTCAAAAATAAATTGAATAAATATTTTTTTTTTTTTATTTTGAAATATTTTTATAATTTTAAAATAAACAAGAAAATACTGATATAAATCACATAATTAAGACATACGTAGGTGGTATTCGGAGGAATCTGTAATAAAAATTTAGATGTGGCCACACCTCTCTCACTGAAAATATTAAAGAAATATATTTTGAAATAAATAATAATCTTAATTTTTAACAAGTTTTTCTTTCTTTTTTTTTTTGGAGAGGGGCTGTACAATTTATTTTACTTTTTCTTATTTATATTTATTAAAAAAAAGTAATAGACTATATTATAACCTTTTTATTGGCAATATTTTCACCATGGCTTATTTTAAATTCCTACTTGATTTTTTTAGTTGTTTTTTTGATTAGGACTTCCTCTGCTTACTCCACTGGTGTTTATTGTAAAATTGTATAATAATAATAATAATAATAATAATAATAATAATAATCGATTTATTATTTAAAAAAAAAAAAATTGCCTCCTCTCATATATGTTACAGTAGTATTTAAAAATAAATATTATAAATAAAAAAGTTAAAAATGCTAATTTGAAAAATTATTATTTTTTTTTAGAAATTTCATTTGCTGATCTGTTCCTTAATCCAATTAAGGATATCATCTTTTCCCACGTTGACATAAGCGCCTGGGAAATTGGTTCCACATTCTATACCCCAAGAAACTAGACCAGTCAGATGATAATGATCTGTTCCAGGAACTCGACACACCAAAGGACTGCCGCCATCACCCTAAACAAATTAATCATGGTAAGTTCTATGAATATTTATCATTATCTTTTTACTATGCGTCTCAAAAAATAAAAATAAAAAAAATTGTCACGCCTTAAAATGCGCAACAAAAACACAGAAATGCATCTCCGGTTGCATAGAACAGGCGAAATACATTTCTTTTTTATTTTGTGATTCAAATGAGGAGCTGCTAAAAGGACACTAAAAAAAAAGATTCAAAATAAAAAATAAAAAAAAAAAATACACTTTGAATTTTATTTTTAGTCGGGCCCCTTAGGATAAAGACCGTCCACCGCGAAAGGGTTTCGAAGTCAAGGGGCGCGATTTGTCCAATCAAAACACCTACTCATATCGCAAATCCTTAACCTAAAGAATATATATTTTTTTTAACAGTCTATAGGGCTCACTTGTCAGTTTAGAAACACTTAAATAATTGAAACAAAGCACATAATTAATATTAAGTTTTGGGAAAGCCCTCGGGGCTTGGTGTAGAGGTTAGCGTCTAACCTCGTATACCAAACGTTGCGGGTTCGGACCCCAGGCAGTCCGATGATTTTATTTAAGCCAATTGGATACCAAATAGCTTAAATAAGAATGCCTGGATCCCATATATGTATATTAATCCCTATAAAGGATATCGTAAAAGTCTTATATGGCCTAAGTTGCCGAAAAGACTGTGAATGTGTGAGTGTGAATGAGAAAATATGGGGAATGACTTCCCCCGAGACTCTCGTATATTCTTTTGGAATTACGTCTGGGTGTGTGTGTGAACACGATGGCTTAAAAACCAAAGCAGCTAGATCGATGAAATTTGGTATATGCTCCTTACACTAAAATTGTAGATTTCTATCAACTTTTGGAGTAAGTACGTCACTTGGAAATAGTACTTTACTTAAAAAGTTTTTTCAAAAATTTTGAAATTTTCCATTTTTTTGTTATATTATGATAAAATACTCTATTTTAAAAGTTTTTATTCTTGGATATTTTTCCGAAAACTGATTAGTTTTTGAAATAATCAAAGAAGAAAAAGAAAATTCATTTGTTTATATTTACCCTTTTTTTAATGACACCTGTATGATTTTGTTTGATTCTTTATCAAAATTAACGAAAATTTTCTTTTTCTTCTTTGATTATTTCAAAAACTAGTTTTCGAAAACCAGTTTTCGAAAAAATGTCAAAGAATAAAAACTTTTTAAAGTAGAGTAATTTATCATAATATAACAAAAAATTGAAAATTTCAAAATTTTTGAAAAAACTTTTTAAGTAAAGTACTACTTCCAAGTGACGTATTTACTCAAAAAGTTGATATAAATCTACAATTTTAGTGTAAGGAGCATATACCAAATTTCATCGATCTAGCTGCTTTGGTTTTTACGCAATCGTGTTCACACACACACAGACATAATGCCAAAAATGTTTTTTTTTTTGACTCAGGGAGGTCTAAAACCTGGAGAAACATCAAAATCTCGAAGTCGAATTTTTTTTACGATTACAATACTTTCTTTCTCTACGAGAAAGTAAAAAGTGTGAATGTTTAAAAAAAAAAAAAAAAAGTTTTGGGAAAATAATTTTTTTTTTTATTTTTTAAAAAACATTCACACTTTTTTCTCATTCACACTCACACTGACACACACATTCACACAGTCTTTTCGGCAACTTAGGCCATTTAAGACTTTGACGATAACCGTTGTAGCAATGGCGGTCCTAGCCTTACATTTTGGGAGGGGGTCACTGTTTTTTTTTTTTTTTTTTTTTTTTTTATAGTATAAATAAATGGGCCTGGACTCCAATAAATATATATTAATCAAATATGAGTATCGTTTAAGTCTTAAATGGCCTAAGTTGCCGAAAAGATTGTGTGAATGGGAGAGTGAGTGAGAAAAAAGTGTGTGTTAAAAAAAAAGAAAGATTTTGGGGGGGGGTCACGACCCCCTGACCCCCCTCTGGGACCGCCCTTGCGTTGTAGTATATATTATCTATTGGGGGTTCAGGCATTTCTATTTAAGCCATCTGGTATCCAAATGGCTTAAATAAAATCATCGGACTGCCTGGGTCCGAACCCGCGACGTTTGGTATAGGAGGTAGGCACGCTACCTACTACGCCACACCCGGGGGCTGGGAAAATAATTAAAATAAATAAATAAATTAATTAATTGAAGAGATGAAGTGGCTGTTATATTTATTGTTAAATAAATTAATTTCTTGTATATGAGAATTAGAGCCCTGCACGGGCCGATTTTTTTGGCCCGTACCCGCCCGTATCCGTATTTTTTTTGACCTCCCGCCCGTACCCTGCCCGTAATTTTTTACCATTCTTCAAGCCCGCCCGTACCCGCCCGAAAATTTTCCAAGACTTGCGAGTCAATTTTTCAAATACAATTTATTTTTTTTCGAATCCCTCTTATAAAATATTTTGGAGCATTTAGAAATCTATTTTATGAAATGTCTGTCAAAGAACTTAAGAGGTTTTTCCGTTGACTGAACTCTAGGTCAGCGTTTCCCAACCTTTTGAAGTCCGCGGCACCCCAAAGGTGCGTTGAGAATAATATTACCTACTGGCGGCACCCTTCTTTTTTTTTCCCCTATCAAAATGAAATTTTTTCCGCCCTTGCGTGAAAATCATTTGACCTTTTTTTTGGAAAGCTTAATTTTTTCCGATCTATGGAAAATTTTGCCGCTTCCATTTTAATCATTTGACCTTTTTTTAGCAAAACTTTATTATTTTTTTCTCTAAATATCTCACGGCACCCCTTAGGCATTCTCGCGGCACCCTTGGGTGCCGGGGCACACCGGTTGGGAACCACTGCTCTAGGTAATGATAATTTATTATTTTTTGTCTTGAAAATTTATTTCGTTTATACAACCTCTTGATGTATGTTTTTATAAACTCCATTGTAGCCATGAAGAAGTCGCATAGTCGACCGAAACGTTGCTGTGGGTTCTTAAATAAAGAAATTAACATAGCTGCTCGAACTTTTATTTTCTACTACATACTGATTCACCTATTCGCCTCGCTAACTAGAAATCTATTATTTATGGGATTTTAATGAAATTAAAAATATAGATCCCTAGTGAAATGAGTAATTAAAAATAATTAGATTAAAATATTTATGAATAAATCTTACATCTGATCAATGAATAGAGGGCTTCACTTTTTATTTTCTCGTATAGAGAAAGTATTGTAATCGTAAAAAAATTCGACTTCGAGATTTTGATGTTTCTCCACGTTTGAGACCTCCCTGAGTCAAAAAACAAAACATTTTTGGCATTATGTCTGTATGTGTGTGTGTGTCCGCGTGTGTGTGTGTGTGTGTGAACACGATTGCTTAAAAACCAAAGCAGCTAGATCGGTGAAATTTGGTATATACTCCTTACACTAAAATTGTAGATTTCTATCAACTTTTGGAGTAAATACGTCACTTGGAAGTAGTACTTTACCTAATAAGTTTTTTCAGAAATTTCGAAATTTTTAATTTTTTTATCATATTGTGATAAATTACTCTATTTTAAAAAGTTTTTATTCTTTGACATTTTTTCAAAAACTGAATAGATTTTTAGTTATCGAAGGTAATTATTAAAATAATTTTTTTAATTGTTTGATTTTTTTTTTTAATTTGTTGAGTATAAAAAAAAATAACTTTTTAAAATTTAATAGCTTCTTAGAAAAGGCGGAAAAAATGGAGAAAATTCGGGTTAAGCAAGGCTAAGAACTGCTGGACCGTGGATAGGTGACCCGCTGAGTGTTGAGTCTCCTTGGAAGCCATTTTATTTAATTTCCCAAAAGTCAAATGATCTTAGAGGCCGAAATATAAATTGAAAATACAATTAACTTTAACACCCGTCTCAGGAAGAAAAATAATTAAATCCCATCTCAATAATCAATTAAAAGTTAAAATATATTTATTTCCTTTATTAAAATAATTTTTTCATATTCATTTTTTTAAATTATTCAAATTGTTTTTTTCTTCTAATTTGATGAATATAAAAAAAAAAAATAATTTTATTATCCTTTCTGTCTTTAATAGCTTCTGCGAAAAGATGACGTCACGCGCATTGTTTGGCATCCGGTTTTTTTGCACCAAGGACGGAGAATCAGCATCTTTAAGCGACTCTCTCCATCTCACTCGCACTCATTACCTTCGCTCTCTTTCTATTCAAATGCCATTCCAATGCATCTTATAGACCAAAATATTTGAATTTTTGCTTTTTCGAGGAGGGAGGCGCCTTTCTGGCCCCCTCCCCCTCCCCCTTAAGGTTGTCCCCTTTGTGATATTTATACTAATTTTATGAAATTTGTTTGATTAAGTTAAAGAATAATTTATTTCATTTTAACAAAAGGGTTTATAGAATGGACACCAGAGGCGCAGCACTTGCCGGCGGTGTCTTGTAATTATCCACACCATTTGCTTGCAAGGCTGTCTGTCTTTATTCAATTCGAGTCCCTAAAGAAAAAAAATAAATAAAAATTTAATTATATAACAATTTTTATTATTTTTCCTTAGAGAGATTTAATTATATAATCATTTTAATTAATTGGCTTTAAATTTTCATAAGGCAAGACAATCAACTCAAATTGAATTTTTTTACGATTACAATACTTTCTCTTGGGGGGGGGGGGGGGGGGGGCCCCCCCCCCCCAAACCCCCGCCCTATACGAGAAAGTAAAAAATTGTATATATTTTTTATTTATTAATTGTATTTATTTGACGTTAACGTGCATTTTGTTATCTCTGTTTTGCGCCACTTACCGAACAGAGGGTTAATTAAACTTCTTTGGGGTAGATGTTTTGCAAGTTACAGTATTATTTTAATTCGCAATATAATATTTTACAACCGCTTAAACAAAATAAATTTTCATTAAATTAGCTTATAGAGCGGGCGCTGCAGGTAGTTGAGTATGCAAAATGTGAGGACCGAATTCTGACAATGGATTTGGGCTGAGAATAGCTCCCAGAATAAGGATCCGGATCTTGCCGGGCCAATTTTTGGTCCAATTTTTTTTTTTACCCCCACCCCTCTTATTTCCATAGGAAATCAATGGAATGCTTGCTAAGATGATGTGAAGACGTGCAATTATGGTCAAATTCGAGTACTTAAAACCTCAAACAATGAAAAAACTCTCTTGTCAGCAACTGAGGGGATCCTCTAAAGTCCCCTGAGAAGTACTATCTTGCCACCAGTTGTGGTGGTCCCCTCTAACCCCTTCTCCTCTTTTCTCTCTCTCTGTTATAAATTTAAATATACGGCCTAAACACCACGCCAAATTGTGGGGACCGGCAATTATGCTCATAATCTACTACCTGGTGCCCCAATCAAAGAAAAATACTATCTTGCCACCAGTTGTGGTGGTCCCCTCTAACCCCTTCACCTCTTTTCTCTCTCTCTGTTATAAATTTAAATATACGGCCTTAAAACCACGCCAAATTGTGGGGACCGGCAATTATGCTCATAATCTACTACCTGGAATTATGCTCATAATCTATTTATTACCTGGTGTTCCAATCAATGAAAAATACTATCTTGCCGCCAGCTGTGGTGGAAGTCTCTCCGCCTCTCCTCCCCTTTTATTACTAATTTCTACTGGAGAGAAATCTTTTATTTACAATTTAAATTTATCCCTCTCCTAAAATAAAAAAAATTGTTTAAAAATATTTTATTTTTTTATATAGGTATTTTCAATTTATAATAAAAAAAATTAAACTTTTTCATAATCTCAGATGACGGAAAAAAAAATATTAAAAAAAAATTTTATTTTTTATTTTTTTTATAGGTCCGTTCCCGCCCGAATTCAATTGCATACCCGTCCGCCCGTACCCGTTTATTTAAACTTGCTATCCGCCCGTGCCCGCCCGTATTTTTTTCATGGCCTTCAAAACCCGCCCGACCCGGTACGCTGGCCGGGCGGGCTACTGGCTTACGGGCCTACCCGTATCCGTGCAGGGCTCTAATGAGAATGCTTTCTGATGGCACCAGCTTAAAAGTCTTTTTGATTAATTGGCTCAAAACTCATTTAAAACTGTTAGATTTTCCTAGATATTAACACGGTCCCCCTGTAAGGTATGGAGGAATTAATCTAAAATTAATTCGCGAACTGTTTGTTTAGATTGCAATTTTTCCAATTTATTTTTTATTAAACTGTATATTTTGAGGCGCATAGAATTATTATATTATTATCATCAAACTAGTAACTAGGAAAAATGACATCTACTTATATAAATGGATTAATGAAAATTATTCAAAAGAATTAAGCTTATGGAGACCCAGCATACTTAGTTTCTTAAACTTTAAATAAGAGATTTATCCAATAACAATATAGAAAATAGAGATTAGCCGAATGCTCTATAAGTATAATATAACTATACATATAAATAAAATTTATGAGAGCATAAGAGAAGAAACAGCAAATATATAAGTCCTATCATACATATACTGGTATTTATGCAAATTAGGGAGTAATAAAAAAATAATTGTTGGAGTAATATATAATAGTATTCAAAAGATGTATAATTGTATGCTAAGACATTAATTTTGAAAAATCCTACTTTGGATCTTAGTTCTCTCTCACAGGGCTTAAAGTGTGAAAAAATGACAAAAAAATCTAATATTAGGCCCTACGCTCAAATTCATACTCAGGGCAAAAATTTTCAATATTAATCGTAAGGTAGATGCGCAGCCAGGAGAATAAAAAATTTATTATTTAAATTCTTTTGGTTGACGTTTCATGTCATGACAGTCGACAGTTCATGTCCCGAAGAAGGACGCGATTGGCGTCCGAAACGTCTACCAAAAGAATTTAAAAAATACATTTTGTATTCTCCTGACTGCGCATCTGCCTTAGTTACGATTATATTCTTGAATTCTCGAGAGTCCAGAGCATAAAGGCGCATTTCTACTGAGACAACATTAGGCGATAAACTGTATTTTTTAAACAAAGCGAAATGATTTAGTGGAAACGCGTCTTAAGAAACCAAATCCGCTATTTCGAGCAAAAATATTAATAGATTTTTCAATTTCTAAATAGATTTGAACCGAAATTAAATCAATTTAATTTTGCTTTGAATAAATATCTCGAGACATATTTCATTTTTCAAACTTTAGATTTTTGCCCGATTAGGATTTTTTTGTTGATTAACAGATAAATTCACAACTTTTGAGCACTAGTAGAATTCGATACTCTAATAATCGATTTTTTCGCTTCAGCCTACTAACCATTAATCCAGGATATTCATTGCAAATTATTAGAGAGATACAATGTAGTCGTAATAAAAGTTCACTCATATTCTTTGTTTTATTAGTACACTCCCATGATGTATTTGCGTTCCTTCGTCTAATAGAAATAATTGCAATAAGAAGCGTCGGGGGACGAACATCCGCTCGTTAGTGCATTTATATTGTTAAGATTAAGTTGCCTACGTCATCGCTCAAATACAGGGACTGATTAATGCAATTTTGTCGGTGGGGCCGTTTTTTTTTTTTTGTTTTTTTAAGGTCTTTTTCGGCATCTATGGCCATTTAGACCCCGTCCCTATTGATTGGTAACCAATTCAATTTGAATAAATTTTTGTCACATGGCTACTTGGAAGATTCAATTTTCAGGAGGGCCTCCTCTTTCGGGGATGAAAATTTTTTAATATCTTCAAATACTAGCACCGTTAAGGTGATTTTTGACTTGAATTGATAGTTTAAAATAAATGTAAAAATATATTTTAGTCAAAAAATCATAATTTCTTTAGGTGACTAGTTTTTAAAACTTTTGTTCTCGGAGGGGGTCGCCTTTAATCCGTCCCTGCAAATAAGCTTATATTATGCGAGCATCTTAATTTCACAGTGTGTAGATCTATAGGTCTATATTATATAATAAACAGAAGTAGAAAATAGTAGTATTAAAACCGGCTCTTCTATCAGCATGTCGCGTTACAGGCCGTGACGCTACAAGCCATGACGTCACAAGCCGTGACGACAATAATAGGAAAGTTGAAATTTAATATATATGACGAATTATAAAAAAATAATTGTGAGATTTAATTTTTAAATTTTTAAATTGATAAAATATAATTTTTAAAATTCTGAAAATTTTCAGTTAAAAGCCTACGATTCGAAAAAAGTTTCACTTGCATCGTGGTTTCATAAAACCACAAAATGATTTTTTTTATAAAAAAAAACATCCTGATAAAGCCTCCGAGCTATTAGTAGAAATATTTAATAGGAAAGCCACGTTCTGTTGATATAATAGTAGATATATAAACTGCCGAATCGAGAAGAATTAGCGCTCAAGGTTTGCCTAAAGCAGGCTCTGGGAATGTGTTGGTCCCTCCCTCCCCCACCCCTTAAAAAAGCCTCAGGATTGCCTGGCTTAAAGAAATCGATCAAAATTTGCTCATATTCTTCATGTAGCTAAATTTCAAAGTCAAAATAGCCTCAGTTTCCAAACGACTAAGAATTAAAATATTAAATCAACATTTTCTGATAGACTACTTTCTAATGTATAAAAATTGCTGAATGATTTTTTAAAATTTTTTTATTGACAATCTCGGAAGAGAGTTCAAACCTGAAATAAGCGGTGAATATAATAAATAATTAAAATTTATTCACTTCTTTTGCGGAGATTCGATATTTCGACGGAGCCTCTTTTGGACTTCTCACAAAGATCAGAATCTTTTTGGCTTCTTCTTTGCCCAAACAATCGTCTGGCTGGCATATTAGCATAGGTTTATTTGCGCAAATAAGAAATCAACCAAGCCAGCCGGACGATTGTTTGAGCAAAGGTTTCTGATCTTGGCAATTTGGAGTAGTCCTCCTGACAAAAATAGAAAGATGTCGACTTTTAAATTAAAGTGATTAAATTTGTATCAAATTTGATTGATTGGAATTGTTTGTTCCTCTTGCTAAATTTTTTGCTGTTTTTTTTTTCAACTGGTTGCCTGCCTTCTCTCTAATATCACTCGTAATATTGCAATAGATTATCAGTCAAGGATTTAATTGTTCGGTTGGAAGCCCTATATGTCTTGTTATAATTTTAAAATACTCACTTTACAGGTGTCACGGTTTTCAATTCCTCCAGCACAAATAAATGATTTATCTAATATATAAAATCGGGTAACTTTTGATTTTCTCAATCTCTCTTGGCACTCATTATGTTCCACTAATGGCAAACTTATCTTTCTAAGTACTGATTGAATCTGTGCATCGACTCCTTAATAAAAAATAAAAAATAATAAAAAGTTAAAAGAATTGAAAATAAATTTAAAAATTTGAAAATATTTAGTATAATCTTACCGAATTTATCTTTTCCCCATCCACTGACCATGCATTCTGGAGGATTAGGTAACAATTGCTCCTCCTCTGTTGGAAGACATATTGTGCCGACTTTGTGATCAAATTTTAAAGGGGACTCAAGCTTGAGTATTGCAATATCATAAACAAGTGTTGAAATATCAAATTTTGGATGAATTATTATATCACTCAGTTGACGATCTTGTATTTCTTCATTGCCCTCGGACAAATCCCAGATACCAGCTCGTATCTTAATAGACGAGGTCGGATAACGTTTACGTTGTGGTTTTCCTTTTCTACAAAAATACTAGTAAAAAATTGATAAACGTTGGACTCTCAACAATAGGCAAAAATTTAAAAAAGAAATTAAATTAAACTTGAATATTAGTAAAAAGTATCGATTCTAAAGGAAGAATTTGCGAAATTGTACTTATCGATTTCTCTACCCTCCCCGTAAAAATTCAACTTAATTTTTTTAGCCAAGTTTTTCTTAATTTGAAATCCACGAGTAATTCAAGAAAAGCTTCCGGGATAGTTTATTTTCATTAAACTTTATCTTATCATGCGGTCGTGATATATAGAATTTCAAAAATTCCTATTTCTATTTCTATCCTATTTTACATTTTACTGCAGAGGCAGGTAGAAATGCTACTCTAAGCGATTGATAATCAAAAAATATTTATATTTAATGAGATTGAATAATAATTAGTACTGACTGAACACTAAAAAAAAACTTAATGTTTAAAATTACAAATATTTATTTTTGTTTATGAATTCAAGATTAAGTTATAAACAAACGAGTAGTTTAAAGTCTAATAGCGATTAAGAACTCTTATAAGTGATAGGTTGAATAGATCGTTTTCAAATCATGGAAAATAATTCTTCAGTCTATTGAGTTTTAATAATAGAAGCCTGAGTAAAAATGATAAAAAAATGATCGAGGGATCCATACGCCCTCAGCTAGTCTGCATAGTGAACCTTTTGGGACACCCAGGGATCCCCACGCCCGCACCAGCGACACACATTTTTCTTCTTTCGTCACTTTCGATCTGAAAAAACGTACTTTTTCGCTCCACTCTAATGTACAGTATATGCCTGCTGTTCATATTGACTAACTCTGAGCAATAAGTACAATAATGTACTCGTTCAGAAGTTCTATGGAATCTATTTTATAATTTCATTTGTCAAATAAGAATGTTATTTTAGTGGTTAAAAAAGTAATAATGAATGGGTGAAGAGAGAGATCGCTATTCACTCCAGCGCCATTGTGTATTCAAAAAATATTTTTGCCAATTGTTGTTGATATTAAAACATAATCCTTTAAAATTATTAATTTTAAATTTAATTACTGACTCAAAAAGGCAATGTGCCGCTGAAAGGACATATTGTTTATCAATGATGACTCCTCCACATTTGAAGATACTTTCAAATTTGATATCATTATTTTTTTCTTTGATAGGTAAAGTGATAGTAAGAGCTACCATCCAGGGAAACTCTCCTTCATAAGTTTGATCATAATCGTGAGACGAAATTCTTTCGTAAAATTGAAATGGATCTGGTGATTGAAGTCCACATCCAATCTGGTGAATGAAAAAAATAGGAATTAATTTGAGAATATAATTAGATAAATATTTATAGAAACTTACCGTTTGTTTTGGAGTTTCGGGTATACAACACCAGAGATCTGGTGGAAAACAGTCTTGTTGAGTTCTCTTGAAATTTCCTCTGAAAAATAATAACGCGATTATTCAAAGTGAACAATATCTTAAACATCTAAAAAAAAAAAATTAGAATTAGTTAAAAATACATTAAACATTATTTTTATTTTAATTAGACACCTATTCAATACTATGTCTAGGAATAGAGGCTGATCAAGGGAATAATTTTTGGCTGCAACCTTTTTTAGGCTGCTTTTGGTTTGGGAAGGGGGTGCTCTGTCGATACGCTACTGATTGTTGAAGTGTCAAACTACCCCCTCAATCCTCAAATGAAATAGAGAGATTTTAAAATAAATAGCTTTCTTTAATGTCGTTGTTCGTTATTTGAGGAAGGGAGCAATGCCATTCTGAAAGCGGCATTTATTGATTTTAATTCAAATAAGAAAATAAATTAAATTAATCTTCTTAAAATAATTATTTTCAAAACATTCTTCAAAAAATAAATGTTTTATAGAACTAAATTCTATTCCTGATTGGGGGAAAAAGAGCTTTAAAATTTAAATCATAAACATCTTCCATTCACTTTTACACAATAAACTAAAAGTACCTGTATTTTCTTTTAAATATATTTATTATATTGTATTTTTTATAGCTTTTATTGATTAAATGATTCTTTTGAAATTGGTATAGAAGATTCTGGGATGGTAAAGAATGATTATACCAATTTTCATTAGAATTCATTCAAACAACTGTCAGTTTTGAATTTTAACAATTCCTACATAACTTTCTGGTTTTGATTACGAATCGATTGTAATCTATTTTTATACAAGTCCTAGACCTAGACGGTCTGAACATACTTAAGAAAGTAATAACAGTACAATCAAGGAAGAAACGAGTTATGTATAGGCTTAGTAATAATAAATAAAGCAAACTTACTTTCGTTCTTCAAGAAAATTATTTCCTTTTGTTTTTATTGTTCCATTTTCGAAGCATAAATTAGAATCTACACAATCGCAATTATCTTCTTCGTTATTCTCGGGTAATGGATTTAAATTAATAGGAATCGTTAATTTGGGCGATGTTTCTGAAATACTATCTACATTTACCGTTACATGTGGATTTTCAGTCAAACTTGATGGCGGAATTAATCCACCTCCAAAAAGATTATATACATAATCCTCGGATATTCCACCTGAATAGTTAAAAACTGCAGAATTATTTTGAGTGAATGTTTTTTGATTATTGTATGAATATTCGTTATAAAATGAAGATTTTTGATCACTTTGTTGGCTTGGAACTGAAGATTTTTGGTTTATGTTTCTATTATTATCTTCGTTAGGATATCTTGATGGGATTTGAAAAGTATAACCATCTCCATTTGTTCTATTATTTTTATTATTTATTGGGTATCCAAAATACGAATGCGAATTATTTGATTTCAGTTCGGGTAGCCACCAAAATCGAGGCTTCGTCGTGGTTTGTAACACGGGATAACCAATACCCTTATCAAAATGTGGTGGTGAGTATGGATGATTTCCTGTAATTTTTACATTTGTTATCATTTCAAAGGATTAATTTAAAAAATGTCTTAAAATGTGAAATAAATAATATTTAATTTACATTAATTAGAGCCACTTTGGTGGTTGGGAAGCAAAGTCAAAAATACTACTATACTGTTCAACTTTTTTGCAGTTTAATACAGAGAGGGCCAATATTAAAACACCATGTGATTATACTAAGTATAGGCCTAATTGGTTTAAAAAAATCTGGGCGCATAGCTGCTCTTTCTCTTACCTTCGGTAATTGAAAGTTGTGTTCATTGTATTATTTTATTTAATTATTTCTTAAGTGCTAAAATTCTAGAATTCCTATATAAATTTCCAGCTTTTATAAAAAGAATGAAATAATCACATCATATGAGTGTGCTTTAATATTAACATCTACTGTACTTGGGAATTGATTTTTATAAATATGCAATTTATTTATTAATGAAAAAAATTCAGGATCCACCAGTCATTCATTTAATTAATTTTCGATCAAAATATTACGGGAATAACATATTTAATTTTAAATTTTTTATATTATAAAAAATGATGAAGTTATTTTTTTTAGGGCGCATCACCTAACAAGCTCATTATTATAAATCCAATATTTACTAATTAAATTTGTTGATTTTTCAATATTTCAACTAATGGCAGAAACGTGAGTTTAATTCCCATCTACACAGATGAAAATATAATCACTTCAAGCTAACCATGACTGCTTTGTTTTGTAACTAGAAGAGAAATATGAATAGGTCACGGGTATTCCCTACTTTTTCTAATAATTTGAAGAATAATTTTTTTATTATCAAATATAAGTGCGAATTCGCAAGGGGCCCAGCAAGTGATCGCTGTTTTCTGCACCAGACCGTCTGAATTAACCATAACCATGGGTTCCCAACCTATTTATACCCTAGAGCGTATTCTAAAATATCGTTAGGGCGGCGGGCACCAGCTTTTTTTTTTAAGGATATTTATAATTGAACAAGATTAACAAATTAATTTATATTTTTAATTAGTGTTTGTGAAAAAAATTCTGTCGCGGCGGAATATTGGCGGGAGTACACAAATCGGTCTGCCGGCAGGGGGGTGTATATCCCTGCATAAGATGAATAAGATAAATGGGGGGGGGGGGCCCCGGTTTTTTTTTTTTTTTCCCCCCTTAATTTTTTTTTTTTTTTTTTATAAAAAAAATAAAAATTTTTAAATTATAAAAAAAACCCCCCCCCCCCCCCCCCAGGGGCCCCCCCAACAAGACGCCGCCCGGTATGTAGGATCCTAAATTCTTAGTGTTTGTTTTAAAAATGGGACAGCTCCATTTTTTGGCAAAATTTACTTTTTATATTGAATATTTAATCTATTTATCAATGGGAATCATTTGATACAAAAAAACAAGTGGCATATAATATGAAATATGGCTTGGAATGGCGTTATCGCCTATCTTAGTCTTTATCAATAATGTAGAATTTAAAATTATATCTCTCCGTTTTTTACACCAAAACTTGGATTATTATTTTTTTGAAAACAGCAGAAAATATAAATTCCGTTTGTAATTTTTATCTTTGAAAAAAATTTGACCTTTGTCATCAGGATGAAAAAAATAGAATTAAATATTCTATATATAAAACCGAAACAGTTCTACAATTGTCAACAAAAACAAGTAAAAAAAAAAAATTTAATTTGATGCTAAGGGTATGTTATCAAAGTAGAAGAAAAAAAAACGAATAGGCGAATAAATAATTATAAAATAAATAAATAATGTGAGGATGTGGTATATGGGCAGCCAAGTCGAAAAACAGTAAAAATATAAATTGTTTAAATAAAACTTTACTACGCTGCCATGTCAACCTGACAATTTGTCATCAGTTTTTGTCCTTATGAAGAGTGCGATCAGCACTCGAAACGTCGACAAAAAAGTCTTACCTTAGCTGCCCATATACCACATCCTGACATTATAATATCCAACCATCAAGAAAAAACTAGTCAATAAATAATTTTTTCTTATTAAATCGCCTGTCAATATTTACTTTTAGCAAGAAAGAATTTCTATAAAAACAATTTATTTTTTAGATTTGCAATGCACTTGCCCGAAGAAATTGGAGGTACGCCGTGCTGACAACGAACAACGATGAGCCAAGTCACAAGTAGCAGGAATACCCTGACAAAAATTAATCTCTGGAAACCCATCCGAGATCCGAGGCAAATGAACAACGTATTCGATGTTGTCTCACGGATGTTTGAAGACTTCTGATGTTTTCCTCTTACCAAAACCGGTCTCCAGCGAGAGACCCTGAAGCTACGCGACACAGGAATTTTTAATAAAAAAAAAATCATTTCATTACGTCATGGAATTATAATTATTATTTGAGTATTAGAAGAGTGGGACAAAAGTACACACTTTAAGATCCTACTCCATGATGTTTCACTGAAAGTCATGTGATTCTATAAGAAATAAGTTTATTATTCATAAGGCATTGCATTGATTTTATATAAATTTTCCTGTTTCAACATATGGAAAAAATTCTGATATGACTAACAGCACATAAAATATAGCTTTGACAATCTTAAGTTGTGTAATGTTAGATGTTTTGGTTCGGCTTATTTATTTTATTAATAATCATAACAGGAGTGTATATAGAAATTTTTTTCGGGGGGGGGGGGCGAATTCATTTTTAAATACTCCCTCCCATACACAAAAATATTTTTATACCTCAGCCCCGAGGGAACAGGGCCTTCCCCAATTTTCGTTAAATTTTTTTTTTTTATTCCAAATTTTTTCCTTATTTTACCTGAGCTTCAAGGGGCCCGGCCCTCTCAAAGTCAAAAGTTTTATTTAAAAATTGCTTACATATTAATATATTTCATTTTTTTTATTTCTTTTATTTATGCGACGCACTTTTTCAAACAAACATAGATATTGGCTATATTCCCGTATATATGTTAAATAAAACTCTTGACTTTGAGGAGGATGAATAAATAAAATCAGGCACCCCCCTAGTTACAC
>JAKCPI010027880.1:0-10591 GCA_023213315.1 Euborellia annulipes | reverse complement strand
AAGAAAAGAAGTATGTCAGTCCCAGCTAGGGCAGCTCGTAGTCGCCATCCACGTAATCACCCACAATATGGGACCTCTCAGCAAAAATAAATAAGGTACATTTCAAAATAAAAGAAAATCCCTTCATGGAAACTTTACTTTCTCTTTACCTTTATATAGGCCTATATGCTTAATATATAAAGATGATTCATGCGTCAGTACGGTGATGTCATGATTTTGATGAATATACACGTTTTGAGATCCCCTGAATCCTAAAAAAAGTGGTTTTCACGACATGAAGTCTGACTGAAAGTCTGCCAACAGAAATATCCCAAGAACGGAAAAGCTGTGAGGGTTTAAATTCTATATTTAAGTTAGGCACTCCCCTGGGACGTTACACGAAGCTTTTGAACAAAAATCGGACAAAGAGTACTAGTGTACTTTACTGATGCACTTTTTCAGTTTTTTTTTTCGATTCTTTCAAAATTGGCTCCAACGATTTATTTTAAATTCAAAAATTAATTATTTTTTAGATTTTCTTTAAAATGTATATTCTCATTTTGCCATTGAAATCTTCTGAAGACCATTTACTCTTGTACTCCATAGAAAAGATAGGAGAAATGGTTGCCATGGTAAACAAAATATAAATATTTTTCCCATACTTGTAAATTATAATTATTACTTATAATTATACTTATAAATTCTTACATCTGACATTCAATGAGTATTGCAAGTTACCAGGGAACAGACAACTTTTGATTACCGAAGGTTAGAGAAAGTTATGTGCTGTGCGCCAGTCACACCAGATTTTTTTCATTATAACTATGCCCTCTAAGCAAAATAAGACAAATTTCCCGAGTAAAAATAATCGAGGTCTGCATAGTGAACTTTTAGGGATCCACACGCCAGCATCAGGGATGTCATAAGTGACCAGAAGAAAAATGTTTGACCTAAAGCTAATAATATACAAATGTTTAGGTGAGAGCGAAATAATTAAATTAAAATAATGAAATTAAATAATAATATTCATTACTTTCGAAAGTATCATGTCAGCGAATTTAAATTTGGGAATAATTACAAGCTAATGAAAGAGAGTTTAAAGGGCTAATAAAAAAAATCTCATAATTTCTCTTCCTTTTGTTTTCCTAATTTGAAGCTCTCATTAAAATTGTTCCTTACATGATTATTTAATTAACTATTTCGTATTCTCGTTTTTTAACTGTTTTTTTTTTTTTTTTTTCAAGTGCAATTAATTCTTCTCTTACCTTTTTCATATTAAATCCCCCCACCTCCTCCGGGCCATTCAACTCCTCTAACGGGTTGCAATATCATTCATCAATTCACTAACCATATCGAAAGGGACAAGACAATTTATTATAAACTTGGAGAAACATGATAAAATATAATTAAAACTTTCATAAGTGAATAATATATTTTTACTTTCTTTTACCTATTTTTGTTAATAAAAAGAGAGAAAGTATTGTGATTGTGCTAAAATTTCGAAGGAAATAGACGTTTTGAGAGTTGATCATTCCAAAAAGCCGGGCCTCAACAATGAAAACACCTGCCGGGTTGAAATTTCATATTTAAATTAAGTACTCTCCTGACATCTTCTAGATAATCTTTTGAAAAAAATTATCTAAAACTTTAATAAATAATATAATCGTATGGAGGAAGGCCGTCTAATTTACAGGAAGGTGAAGAAAATAGACTTAATTCGGCCCAAAATATTTATTACCAATGTCACGTTTCAGGGACTATACGTCACCCATCCTCAGGACAAAGGTCGTAAAAAGTATTTCGTGCCTCCAGCACTCGTGTAATAAATACAACAATTATTTTGTTGTTTAAAATGATGGCTTCAGCTCACATCAATTTAGCTATATTGAGTGAGCTGAAGCCATCATTTTAAACAACAAAATAATTGTTGTATTTATTACACGAGTGCTGGAGGCACGAAATACTTTTTACGACCTTTGTCCTGAGGATGGGTGACGTATAGTCCCCGAAACGTTGACATTGGTAATAAATAATTTTGGCCCGAATAAAGTCTTTCACTTTTCACCTTCCTTTACTAAATAATATTTGCTTCAGTTCTAATTAACTAGCTATCCCTTGGACAAGCTAATAGACTATCACTTTCAAGTTTTTTCAGTTCTAGTTAAGCTAATCATATGATTAAATAAAAAGAACCCAGGTCGTAGTTAGTTAGCTAAGTCCCAAAGTTCGGTATAAGGGGTGAAATTAGAAACACAAGACTTTTATTTTTTTATAAATACAAAATTAATTAATTTTAATTAATTATTTTTATTTTTAATAAATAGTAGGGCCCATATTTTTTTTTACTTTATTTAAGGTATTTTTCGGCATTGAAGGCCATTTAGACCCTATCTAGTAGATCTAGTAGATACTCTATTTATGTTGGCCTATTATTGGTAGCATATCCAATTGAAATGAATTTTTGTTACAGGAGACGAGATGCGAATTCTAGACCTTTAGTACCAAAAGATAATGCTCTACAGCCACAGATCATGGATAATTTTTAATATTTATTTTAATTAATTTTTATTTTCATTTTTAATAATTTTTATAAATGATACCTTTTTTAAGTTGCTAACTTCACAAATTTTTCTTAAACCTGAGCTAGATAATTATAATTAAAAATACTCATTTTTATTTTAACTTGAAGGTTTTGTTCTTGATTACGATTTCGATGATTTACTATCAGATTGATAAATTTTCTAGTTGACTAGAAGTGATGCAACCGGTCATATTTCTTATGTTAAAAAGATTTAAACTTTCGACCGTAAGTTCTAGTTGAAACATTTTGTAAATTAGAATTAAATATACAAATCAAACAATATATTTGTATATTTAATTCTAATTTTCGAATGTTCTTTCGGAAAGTAAAAACTATAGGTCTATATACCGGCAGGAAAAATCGGACATAACAGCACATAACACAAAATTGTATTACCTAAGGTAAGAGAAAATTGTTTGCTCTACGGTCCCATCAGTTCTTTTACGTTCATATCCCAACTTTTTAAGTCCCTATAAAATTTGAGAATTAATTGACCACAAGTCGGCTTAGAGAAAAATGAGTTTTCAATTTCAAAGGCCTCCTTTGCGGCTAAAAAGGCTTTTGTTATAATCCTTTCCATTTCGCGACATTATTAAAATTAAAGAAGGCTGATGAAAAAAATGTCACTCATAAGAAGTAGCAGAAAAAAAAATTAATCAGAGGTATACCTGGTATATCCTTTTATTTACTGTTTATTATTATTTTTATTATTTTTTTTTTTTAGGAATATATTAAATTAATCTCCATCTTCAATATTTGCTTTAAGAGCGAAATTCCGCTTGATCCGCCTCTGCTCGTTTTGATACGCTTTTACTGATTTTTCATCTCTTCATTATTCTTTCCCAATATCAGAATTTTTTTTCCTTCCTTTTCATTAAATATTGCTAAGTTTGCTCTGGGTTTAATATATAACAAACAAAAAAAAAAAAAAAAAAAAAGAAAAACCGAAATTCGTTTAAGTTAATAAATATTTATTCAGATGAAAAGAAAAGGTAAACAACAACCTTTCAACAAGTATCGGAGTAAATATAAACTGTTTAAAAAGATACAAAAAAAAAAATATATATTGAATTAAAATTATTATATTGAATAAAACACATACATAAGTCATATCAAGATTTTTCTTATCACAAATCATCCAAATAAATAATTTCTAGGCTTGATTTAAGGGATGGGATGTATAAATTTATCCGTAAAGCGAACTCTTGACCCCCTAGCACAAGTCGAGCCTCCCTTTTTTAAGGGGGAACGGGAGCAAAAGTGTTACGCCTGTTTTTCCCGATAAGATGGCGTTGTGTGTCATAAAAAAGTATGCCCAAAAAATCAAGTAATTCAAAAATTTGCCAAGAGATGTCAGAATGGTAGCTAATAATATTTAGATACATTTTTGTAATAGTTTTTCATTTTTTGCTTTTCCTATTGGATACCGAGCCTTTATCCAATATTTAATATATTTGGTACCTTTTTCCTCCTGTGTGGGGCTTAGCATTTACATTTAAAAAAATAAAAGAATTTTATAAAATTTGTTTTTTATTTCAATATCATATTTTTCATAAATCAAAAAAGTAATATAATAAATCAATAAATAAATTGTCAGTGGTAGAGTTTCTGCCTCTTGTGCTAGGGGTTAAGGGTTCGCATCCCGTCTCATGCAACAAAAATTGAAAAAAAAAAAAAAAAAAATTGAGAAAATATGGGGCTTTCCAGGCCCACCTAAGGTTAGCTGGTCCCATGCCTCCCCCCCCCCAGTCAAATTCTCTAGTTACGCCCATGGAGTCACAACAATTTTAGTTGCTTGTGGACGCAGAATATGTGACCGTCCACATGAAAAGGTACCAAATTTTCATTGAGCTAAATTTTCAGGAGAGCCAATTTACTAAAAAAGTTCAAAAAAATTGATTTTCTTTTATTATTGATTCCGATTCTCTAGTTCTTCATCTTATATGATGAAATATTCGATTCATCAGAATCGATGTACGCGTATTTTATATAAAAAATTTGAAAAACAAGACTCTAAACTTATTTTTCTCAACCTCTCATAACCAAAATTTTAAAAATTCATATCTTCCAAACAAAAAATGATAAACAAATTCTAAAAATACCGGCTTGCTCAGCAGGATGTGTTCTGTACAGAAAGCATAAAAACTCAATTTTGACCCCGATGAAGATTTGGTACATTTTCATGTGGACGGTCACATATCTAGCTAAACCCCTGTAAAAAATACATTTTTTTTAAGTTCCAAATGTTAAAGGGGCGGCCATACAGTATTTATCTTTGTCCTGGGTGGTGTACTGCATATGCTAGAACGGGCCTCGAGATGCTATATTTTTAACATCTTTTAATAATCCATAATTACAAAAAGTAAGATTTAACTTAAGAAGAAAAAAATAACGAATTCCACGCGCCATTTGAGAATACTAATTATTATTTAATAAAAAAAAAGAAGAGATTTCTGCATAATTTTCTCGCAAACAAAACGCTCAAATAATAATTCATTCAATTTCAATTAAAAAGGTATTTATAATGTCTAGTGGCTTAATTAAGAAGTTGGAACGCGCCTGACTAATTAGGGCTCCAAGCTAAACACTAATTTCATTACTTCTAATTGAGCTTAATGTCCGTCGGATGACTTCTTCATCTTTTCTTAGTGGAAGAGGGAAATTTTTTTTTACTGATTTACCAACTCTTGCATCCCCCTCTTTGCCCTACTCTTCTCAAACGCCTTCGTTTGATTGATTAACAATTAACCCACTTCTTTTATTTTTTCTTTTGTATTTCTTCCCTTTGAATATCAAATAAACATTGAGGAAGAGTAATAATAAATAAATCCAATCAAAAAAAAAGAAAAAGAAAATGACTAAAATAAATGTAAAAAGAATTAAACAAATGTACTGAATACAAATGTTTTAAACAAAGGTGAAAAAAAAGTTCAAACAAAATACAAAATGCTTACTCCTCAAATATAAATTGGCAACATTAATCAATCGTTCTATTTTCATAGAAAGCTTTACGATTACTTTACATTATCAAATAATAATCAAGTTGTTGTTGATAATTGATAATTAATAATCAAGTTTCCAAAAATTATATTTGACAGGGGAAATATTTCATAGACGTTCTGGGATCTGCATCTCTTGACTTTTAAGGTTACCAAAATTTGTCAATACATAAAATAATATTTTCTTTCCTAGCCGTATTCCCGCAGTGCGGGATAGGCGGAATGCGAACGGAAGAAATAGAACAGGCCGGCCAGTCGCACGGTCTGACGCCTGTTGAAAATATAGAAGGAAGGGACAGACATGTACAGTACTGCCAGTCCCAGCTAGGGATGCTCGTGGTCGCCATCCACAAACCCACAAGATGTGGACCCCTGAGTATAATTGGATAAAATAATATATATTTTTTAAATAAATTTTCTACAAATTACTTATTCTTAAACATCAGTTTTTTTTTTTTTTTTTTTTTTTTTTTTTGATTGATATAACAACAAAATCGAATAACAAAAAAAAAAGATTAATATTTAAACGGAACCAACAGCCACCTCGAAGAAATTTATCTGGATACTACATAAAGACAGAACTGTCCCGTATAAATCGGGATTTATGGTCACCTTATAGCTTAGAACACATATAAATCAGAAGATAAATACATTCAAAATTCAAAAAATATCTAATAGCTCTTCTTCTATCATCGTCTTATTCCCGCGGTGCGGGGTCGGCAGACCTATTTCCCTCCATTTCCCACTACATGTGTTTTTGCGATCGAGAAGGATAGAACAGGCCGGCCCGTTGCACGGTCTGACGCCTGTTGAAAATATAGAAGGAAGAGACAGACATACAAAGAGCAGAAGAACTGGCTGTCCCAGCTCGGGCAGCTCGTGGTCGCCATCCACATACCTACAAGATGTGGGCCTCTGAGCGAAAAAAATATCTAATACCTACGACTGCTAATTTGTGATATGAATCAAATCTCTTTATTTAAAAAATTTTTTCTCTCTCTACTTATTATTATTATTTATATGATCATTTAACTTCAAAAATGATTTAAATGATTTATTAAGGAATGTCCTATTTATATTCCTCTGCCTGTTTGTGTGTGTGTATGTACTCTCAGTTAAATATTGATATGCAAATGCTGAATTGAAAAATAGGTTTTTATCTGAAATGACATTTTCACTTTGCTCCTCTAATGGTCCCTGACATTATGCGAGCTCGAATGCTGGGCTCAGCTCATCATCAGCAGATCTCACTGACACTTAGCTAGCCTCACTCATGATAACAATAACATTTTCACTCTTCAAGCTTTATAGGCTGGAATCCAATTTAGATTAATCAAAAGGCAACTAGAGAGATTAACATTTCATATTCTATAACAAATTACGTTTTTTACAGAGAGAAAGAAAACTGAGAAATCAAAAATCGTAATAATGGTTTTCAAAATTAAATTTTATTCTATATTTTATCTAAATACCCCTAAAATTACTACACTTTTACTGAAATTTCAGAAATATAAAATTTATAAAATCAATTGATAGAGAGATTTAATTTTAAATAAAAGTAATTATTTAACATTACTGCCTAAAGATGGAATCAAAAGAAAAACGTCTGCAGTCATATTTGTTTTTTTTTTAATCCTTTATTTTCCGGCTGTGACCTTTATTTAATTAAATTAACGCCGTCATGGCTGACGTTTCGGCCATAGATTTAGGTTATCTTCAGAGTTGGATGCCAATAATCTATTTGGTATCCAAATCGTTTAAATAAAATCATCGGACTGCCTGGGATCCAAACCCGCGACCCTTAGTATACAAGGCCAACACGGTAGCCACTACGCCAAGCCCGAGAGCACCTTTTCTTTTTTTTTTTTATAAAAAAAAAACATTCACACACTTTTTCCATTTGGTATCCAAATGGCTTAAATAAAATCATCGGATTGCCTGGGATCCGAACCCCCGAGCCTTGGTATACAAGGTAGGCGCGATACCAATTACACCAAGCCCGGGGGCCTTTTCTTTCTTAATTATGCAAAGAAAATTATTATTATTCCATTCCGATCCAGTGACTGCTTGAGGATTTGATTACATTTATAGAATCTCTCTCTCAGTCATTATTAGTGTCAAGCCTGACACGTTGTGGTTACTCTGAAAAGTAACTTTCATGGGCATGATACTGAGGTGGGTTCCAGTTTCCTTCCTCAGGAGGAGGCATCTCAAATAGAGTTGGATAATTTATTGCCATGAGGTGGATTTGAACTCGAATTGTCTTCAACTCAGGATTATAAGCTTAACTGCTCTATCCCCTCGGCTAATCGCCTCCTCATTCTATTCATAGAATACCCAAATGCAAATACATAAATATTTAGAGAAATCGTAACTTTAGGAATTAATAACTCACAAAGTTATAGGAATTTTGGGATGAAAATAATTTTCTTGTGATTCTTTTGTGGTACTCTTTAAGTAGGCCTATATAAAATTTC
Organism: Euborellia annulipes; assembly: GCA_023213315.1. Classification (NCBI taxonomy): domain Eukaryota; kingdom Metazoa; phylum Arthropoda; class Insecta; order Dermaptera; family Anisolabididae; genus Euborellia; species Euborellia annulipes. Next base: position 2,555 of record JAKCPI010027880.1, on the reverse strand, counting down.
GTTTTAAAATTCCAAATTCATCAAACAGAGCGTGACAGACAGACAGACAGACGGACATGAGAGAATTATATAAATAGATTAATTAAATTTCAAAAAGTCTCTATTATATTATAATTCAGTCAGGTTTTTCTGTCCCCCTTTGAAATCTCCACAACTACAATAGATTCCATTGGAAGTAAATAACTCGTCTGGAACTTTAGTTTGCACTCTCGTAAATCATTCATCAATTAAAATTTAATTATGATTTAATTATATAATACTATAATTAAATATAATAGGGCAGAGCGAAGAGCAGCTTTTCTAAAAGCTTACTTCTTTTTTTTTCTTCTTTACGCATCGTTTATATTTGAAACTAATTCGACCAATTAACGAATTTTTCAAAAAAAAAAAAGAATTTTAAGTTTAAAGATTGGAAATTGCAATAGTGCTCTGGTCCAGTAGGAGAGTACTACGTACTTCATGCTGTAGTATTTATCATTTATAGATTCAATTTAATTTATAGGTATAAATCAAAACTAGTTTTTTAGTATTTTGGTTTTACAAAAAGTCATTAGAACGTTGCGGACAATAATTCTGTGTTCATTACAAAAACATTTTTCCCGAAAACCGTGTAAAAAAATTTTAAATAAAATAAGAGAAAGTAAAAAAAAAAAAAAAACAATTATTTTCTACTTTTGGTATTGATATAAAGAAAGAGTAAATTGTGCATTTTTTTTTATTGGAGATAGTCTTTAAAAAAAAAATAATTTTTCCTTCTTATTTCTCCCGGCGTCATCTGTTCTTGTAGATTCTACTTTTCAATAACTCTCGGAGAAAGAGAGAGAGAGAGATATAGAGAGGAAGGGAAGTTGAAGGGAGGGGCGAGAGATAATCTCAAAAACATTGTGAATTCATCTGAAAACATGCAAAAGATGATACTAATATTAATTCTCCGATAATATAATGATTTATCCGTGGAACAAGAAAAAATTCTCATCTGCTTTTTTATTTTCATTCAAAAAAATAATTACTTTTTTTTAAAGCCTACGTATACTCTAAGGAATAAATAAATATTTTTACTTTCTCTTATTTAATATTAAACTGGGATTTTATTTATATATTGGCACCTCAGTCTGATTAAATGCTACTCCTTTCCAGGCCCGCCGACATTAATTAATTTTATTAACAATTATAAAAAGAGTTTTTTTTAGTCAATAGTTAAATATTTTTCGAGATCTTTACATTTGAATAAGAGATTAATTTTCTTGAGTGTGGAAGTGGCTGTGATTAATATCTTAAAAGAATGGCAAGAGGTAGCAGCCAGGAAGTAGCGTCTCCAAAACAATGAAACTCCCAGATATTCACGACGTTTCTGTCCAAATTTATTTGACCATCATCAGGCAATCAGGAGTTGTCATATGTAAATTTGTATAAATATATTTAATCATATGTTGCGTCGGACTTGTTAATGACATTAAAATTTTGCTCATCTGCAATCGAAGGCTTAGATATGTGAGGAAGTAACCCGAAACGTCGCGAATATCTGGGAGTTTCATTGTTTTGGAGACGCTCCTTCCTGGCTGCTACCCCTTGCCATTCTTTTAAGATAAGAGATTAATATTCAATAAATGCCTCGATTAGGACTCAGAGACGTCATTTCATTTTTTGCTTGGGGGGGGAGCAAATTTTTTTTTTACTTATTTTGTCCTTTACGACCTTTTAATTTCCAAGAATCGATATCTATATTCAGTAGTATAGGAAATACGTATCAATATATATGGTAGATGGAATATATGGAATAAATAGATTTTTTTTTATTTTACATTTTTTTTTTCCTATAGACTAATATATAGTAAGGAAAAATTATTATTTTCTATTTGTATTCGAGTATTCAATCGGTCGATTATTTGTTGAAGAACATTTGAGATGATTGTTCAATCTTTCCTATTATATAGGCATTTAAATTAACAGGCTTGGGAAGATTTTGCATAACTATCAGGCGTCCTTGATTAGTGGCGCCTCAGGTGTCGATAAAGAGAACTTTTGCTTTCTCTTACCTCTATATATGTTAATATATAGAGAGAGAAAGTATTGGTTTCATGTCAAAAATTCGATGTCGAGATTTTGATGGATATACACGTTTTAAGGTCCTCTGAATCCAAAAAAGTGATTTTCGCGACATGGTCTTTCTGTGTGTGTGTGTGTGTGTGTGGATGGGTGGGTGTTCAATTTTAAGCATGAAGGAATTGAGCTAGGAGGTTGAAATTTTATATTTAAGTTAGGCACTCTTCTAGGGCGTGAAAATAAGCTTTTAATCAAAATCGGCCAAACAGTACTAGTACTTTACTGATGTATTTTGTAAGTTTTTTTTTCTATTTTTTCAAATTTCGCTTTAACGATTTTGATTAAAATTCAAAAATCTATTATTTTTTAGATTCTCTTTAAAATGTATATTCTCATTTTGTCATTGAAATCTTCTAAAGACCACTTTACTCCTGTACTTCATAGGAAAGATAGGAGAAATGGTTGCCATGGTATTTTCCTATGTTTATAAATGTCATACTGTCGGAAATTAA
>JAKCPI010027879.1:0-12670 GCA_023213315.1 Euborellia annulipes | reverse complement strand
GAGAAGGACGATGATGAAGGGAGAAGACCCCTGTAAAAAATAAAAATTATTTTTTCTTATTAAATATGATTCGAGTGTTTGTATGTAGAAAGAGAGAGTTTAAAAAAATAGGAAAAATAATAATAATATTTTAATTAGAATGGGAAATGTACACCCCTTACCACCCTCTGTTTTCATTAATAAAAATAATAAATAATTTTATAATTTAAAGAAAATATAAAAATAAAATGTGAATTTATGAAAATGAAATTTACAAATTATAAATACCTTTTAATTGAAGTGAGATGAGGGGTGCGTGGCGTTTTATTCTCACTAATAGAATCGCAATAGAAGAGAAGCAGTGAGATGAATTCAATTGACTGGCTTCTTGCTCGAGATAAGTGCAACTTGATTCCCATTTGCGTCATCATGATGACTCAGATGGATTTTCTTTCAAACGTCTCTCTTCTGAAACAAAAAATATTTTATCCTATTTTCTCATCAAATTTGAAATATATTCAATAAAGACTATTTTATTAATTTAATTTAATTAATTATTTTAATTTAATTAAATTAATTAAATAGGTATTAGAAGACTTCTTCGTTTGCCAACCCTTTAAACTCACCACTAATTAAATAAAATAATTCGCAACGATCCCAGGGTGAGATCGTTTTTGTTTTTTTATTTAATTTTAATTCATTTTTAAGTATAAATTTTTAAATATAAAATTATAGAGAAAAGAAGGATTATTGAAATTTAATTTGAGGGATTTTAAAATAAAATTAATCCTTTTTTCCCTTCCCCTTGTCAGATTAGTTGGTCGTCGAGAACAGAAAAATATTTTATTCGTTTGCGGGCTGGCAAAGCCCTCAGATCTCCATGAATCGGTGGTTGGCAGGGAAGACTTCACAATCAGCAGATCTCTCGTTCCTGGCTCTTGGGCTGCCCGAATATCAAAATCACTATTGTCTGCGAGAGAGACTGCCAAACTATATTTACTTGTCTCGGACGAAGGACGACCAACATTTGCATATTCGCCGAGAAACATCCGTCTTCACTTGCCGTGCGTTTCGGACGAAGGTCGGCCAGATGCGACCGAAACGTTATTACTACATTCATCACCGAAGACACCAACCTTCAATTTATTCCATTTTAATTTTTTTAAATATTTTTCAATAAAATTTCAATTATTTTTTTTTTAATAAATTATAATTTATATTTTTTTTTTATTTTATTTTTTTATTTTTGCGAGCAGATACTCTCCCTGATTTCGTCCTCCCCGTTCTTGATCTCTTCAAAAACGTTGCGAATTACAAGCGTTATTTTTTGTATTTATTTTTTTATTAGGGATAAATTTGAAAATAATTTTTTTTTATCGGTTTTTAAAAGAAATCGATCGTTTCGTATACCCAATCCCCCCCGTTGCAAATTCAAGGCGTTTTATTTGTTTATTGGGGCTAATGTACACCCCTACCACCCTGTGGGTTCATAGTAAAAAAAAACAATAATTTTATAAATATATGTTAAGAAAGAAAATATAAAATGTTAACCCTTTATGAAAATGAAATATGCAAATTATAAATACCTTTATATGACTAATAGAATCGCAATAGAAGAGATGATTTTTGCACAGAGATGGCTCCTTCCTCGAGATGAATTCAACTAAAAGTCTTGCTTTGCTTTCTTGAATCAAGTCACAATTATAAAAAGTAAAAAAGGGTTTACTTTTTTAAAAATAATTTGCAATTGCGTATGTGCTGTTTATTTTATAATAATGATGAATAATGATGACGAACATGGATGTTTTTTTCTAAGGTCTCTCTTCTGAAACAAAGAAACATTTATTTATTACAATAAAGATTATTTTATTAAATACCGGTAATTGTTTTATTTATCCCTTAATCCTTTCACTAATATTCTTTTTAATCCTAATCCTAATATTGGAATATTTATATTTGCGTAATAATTATTTGACTCCTCTTATGATAGTGTTATTTGGGTGAGTGATATTATAAATATAAAAAAATAAAAAATCTGGTGGGACTGGCGCACAGCACACAACTTTCTCTTACCTTCGGTAATCGAAAGTTGGGTTCTGTCCTTGTCACACTAGCTAGGGGAATATTCAACACCTTGAAATATATCCTAGATATACGAGTATAATCCTGACTGACATAAAATGAATAATAACAAAAAAAAACGGTAGATTCCAGATTGCATTTATATTATTTTTTATATTTATATTGGTGAAGTTAGGATGCTTGTGTTCATAATACGTGTCACCCCAGGGCTAAATCTTAGTCCCTACTTTAGGCCTGGGCTAACTTTAGCCCAGACCTTGGCTCCAATTCCCCATATATTTAGCTGGAATTACTCAAAAGTGGGGTTAACTCAGGGTTAAAAATGGAGGCGAGATCTGATGCAAGCGGGCCCTAGCCTATAATATATTGTAAAATATACGACATTTCATCGTTTTATTGATAAAATAAGTAGAATCTAAGAAAAAATAACAAATATTTTTACTTCTAGAATACTTCTTTTAGCAATTAAATGATGAAATATCGTATATTTTACTATAAAAATAAAACTGAAGTGGGTTTCCGCACTACAAAAAAAGTCGGGGCTAACAAACTCACCCTAGGTGAAGCACACGGGCCTAAGTGGACTAATCATATCTTACTTTGCTACCTAATGAAAAAAATTCTGCAAGGGATTCGATGGGTTCATAAGTTACTCAGTGTTATTATTATCTGTTTGAGTTTCGAAATCTTCAAAAATTAATTCCGCCCCAGGAATAAGAAATTTTAGAATGACATTAAAATGTTTCTACCCCACTAAGCTATTTGCTAAATATTGAATATAAATTTTAACTCAAACGGAATGCACTTATTTTTTAGTAAAAATATTAAAAAACATTTATATCTTTATGCATTATATGGGATGGGGCTTTAACCCCCCCTGGTAAATGCCTTCATACCTCCCCCCCCCCCTTTTAAGGAAATGCGAGCCTTTACCGCGAAATTACTCTCAAAATAAATTGAACACATTTATTAATTTTTATTTTATTATTTTTTTCAACGACACCTACACTCCCCCTTCCCTTTCAACAGCTTATATTCTCCCTCTACCCTTAGTGAAATACAAAATATTTAATTTCATAATCAAAAGAATCGTTTTTCGCAGTCAAATTATTTGTTTCTAACATTTTTTTTTTTCAACGATAAAATGCATATTAATTACCTTTAATAAGACTCTCAAGAGGGTGTTTTGGCTGACGGCTTGGTCAGGGTGGGTTACACTATTCACTTTTATTCGCTTTAAACACAATTTAAATAAAAAAAAAAGGAAGCAGTAGGCGCGCCTGCCACCAGGCCACCCGCTCGACTGAACGAGAGACGTGTCTTTCTCTGTTTGTATAGGAATAAAAATAAATGAAAATAAACAATTCCCTTTTTATTAAAAGTAATAAAAAAAAACCCTTTTGCTCTAATCTAACTGGAAAAGAATGTCAACAAGTGATTTGGAATATTCCAAGGCCTTCTTAAATAATCAACCCACCATCCCCCCTAAGCAAAATAATATCAACGCTATTTTTTGAATGTTTTCTATTTATTTGGCTTCGATTTAGCTAAAATAAAAAAAAAAAAAAAAACATTTTTTTCAATTTTTCAACCCCTAATTCAATCTTTTTTTTTTTTTAAACACTCACACATTTTTCCCATTTACACTCACATTCACACACTCTTTCACATAGTCTTTTCGGCAACTTAGGCCATATAAGACTGTTTACGGTAACCGTTATTAATATAATATTATTATGTTGGTCCAGGCATTCTTATTTAAGCCATTTGAAATGCAATCTAAATAAATAAAATAATTAACAATGCTATCGCCTTGGGCGAGTTCGCGTCTAATCAGAAAAAAATTAAAACCCTGAAAAACTTCCCTGGATCCGCTTTTGGGATTTAATAAAATAATAGAAAAACAAAATTTTTTAATACTAAAAAATATAAATCTATAAAAAAAATTTTTTTATTTATTCATATTTATTATTTTAAATAAAAACTAAAAAATTTTAAATTTTAATTAAGGAAAATCTCAGTCCCAGAATCTTCTAAATTTTATTATTTTATTTATAAAACTAGCAATCAATTGGAAAATTGATCTTGGTGGTCAATATTCGCGCCTCCCCTTAGACTAGTCCGCGCCTCCCTATATAAATATCCTATGAAATATAAAATTTCAACCTCCTTGCTCTATTTCTTCATACTTTAAATTGGAATACCCTAGCTCTGGTATTTATTTAGTTATTAATCAAAACATCTCCGACTCGCTTAACTATCACGACACTCGCACCCTCTTATTCCCAAAGGGGTTGAACTAAAAATCCAAATTTTTTACCCTTAGTTTTGTGCATTTGCCTATGTATTTTGGCCATGTTTCAATTCCTCGTTTTAATATTTATGTAGTTATTAATCAAAACATCTCCGACTCGCTAATCTATTAGAGTTCTCGCACCCTCTTATGCCCAAAGGGGTTGAATTAAAAATGCAAATTTTTTACCCTTAATTTTGTAATTTGCATATATATTTTGGCCATGTTTAAATTTCCTCGCATGATTATTTATTTAGTTATTAATCAAAACATCTCCGACTCGCTTAACTATCACGACACTCGCGCCCTCAGATCCCCAAATGAGTTGAACTACAAATGCAAATTATTTACCCTTAATTTTGTGCAATTGCATATATATTTTGGCCATGTTTCAATTTGCTCGCTTTAATATTTATGTAGTTATTAATCAAAACATCTCCGACTCGCTCAACTATCACGACACTGGCACCCCCTTAATCCCAAAAGGGTTGAAGTAAAAATGCAAATTTTTTACCCTGAATGTTGTTCAAGGGGTTAAATATTTTGGCTAGATTTCGATATCCTGGCTCTGGTATTTATTTACTTATTAATCAAAACATCTCCGACTCGCTTAACTATCACGACACTAGCACCCTCAGATCCCCAAAGGGGTTGAACTACAAGTGCAAATTTTTTACCCTTAATTTTGTTCAAGGGGATAAATATTTTGGGTAGGTTTCGATATCTTAGCTGTGGTATTTATTTAGTTATTAATCAAAACATCGTCTCGCTTAACTATCAAGACACTAGCACCCCCAGATCCCCAAAGGGGTTGAACTACAAATCCAAATTTTTTACCCTTAATTTTATGCAGATGAATATCTATTTTGGCCATGTTTCACTTTCCTCACTTTAATATTTATTTAGTTATTAATCAAAACATCACCGACTGGCTAATCTATTACGGTTCTCGCACCCCTGTATTTCCAAAGGGGTTGAAATACAAATTGAAATTGTCAGGCTCAAGACTTACCTAGAGCAGAAGTCGGGAGAAAGCCTCGAAGTTCGCTCAGATGTTCGAAGTTCGCTCAGATGTTGATGCTCAAACGACAGGGTCGATGATAAAAGGGAGAAGACAACCTCTTGCAACAGTCACCCCTATAAAGGATAAAAATTTTATTATTTGTAGAAAGACTGAGTTTAGATTATTGATGAAAGATTTCTAAGGGAAAATAGTATTAATATTTTAATTGGAATGGGAAATGTACACCCCTTACCACCCTTAGGTTTCATTATTGAAAATAAAAGATAATTTTATAACTTAGAAAATATAAAAATAAAATGTTAACCCTTTATGAAATAAAATATGCAAATAATAAATACCTTTTAATTGGAGTGTGACATGTTTTATTTCGCAATAGAGGAGAGGCACTTTGCAGAGAGATGAGTTCAATCGACTGGCCCCTTGCTCGAGGTGAATCAAACTAAATGAATTGCTTGCTTGCTTATACTTTTTATTTAAATAAAAATACTTTCAATTTGCGTATCTGTTCTTTAATTGATCACGTTGATGACGCACATGGATGCTCTTTCTTCTGAAACAAAGAAATATTTATTTATTATTTTTTATCCTCTTCTATTTTAAATATTATATAAAGATTATTTTATTAAATAATTGTGTTTTTATCCCGTAATCCTTTCCTAAATATTCTTTTCAACTAGAGTGTATTGGAATAATTATATTAGGATATAATTATTTAATTAATCTTATTTGGGCAAGTTACATTAAAAGTTAAATAAAAGAAAAAGTAAAAAATCAAAAATTCAATTTTCATAATAGAAATAAAATAAGTTTTTTTTTTTTAAATTAGTTAAATAATAATACTGAAGCTGTTTGGTTTTTCTCTGAAATAAACTAATTAAAATTAAGAATATATGAACGTAATTTTTTCTTTCCACCCGTCTTAGAATTTGTAATCATTAATTAGAAATGCTTAATAAATTAACCAATAGTGTTTTTACATGATGAGAGAGAAATAGAAATAGAAATAATTTATTAATATACCCTGAGGCAATGCCTCTTAGGGAAACAAAAAGATACATAATTTTAATTTTCATTTTCATTCTCCCTCTCCGGGATTGAATTAGTTTTTATATATGCTCAGCTTCTCTTAAATTAGTTGAACAAATACAAATATGAGAAAAAAAAAAAGAAAATAAATAAATAAATAAATAAATAAAAATAAATTAAAAATAAAAAAACAAACGAAATCAAACAGACAAGATGACAAATAAGTAGAGAGCAAAATAATAATGAATAAATAGCAAATTCAAATATTCAGGAAATGCAAATTATTGACCTCTCGACATCCATGCCGAGTCCAGCCATTCACCTTTTACTTGCAAATTCATTATTCTTTATGAATCTAAATAATAAGTTTTAAATTTGGTCAAATTTTTTGATGATACGATGTCTAAGGGAAGAGCATTCCACAATTTCGAGGCAGTAATAAGAAATGAACCACTGTATGTCGCAGTTCGATGTATAGGCACAACAAGTTTGGCTCTCCTCCTGAGTTTGGCTCTCCTCCTCACCCCAGTGCCCCTGAATGAACTTAAATTTTCTGTAGAGATATTCAGGCCTCCCACTTACAAATAAATTAAATAAAAATACTCCAACAGAATAACGTCGCCTAGGAGCTAAACGGAGCCAACCAAGTCTCTCATAATACGGAGTGATGTGTTCGAATATAGGGACATTAAATATAAATCTAATACACGAGTTTAGAGAGAGGGAGGCTGAGTTATTTCTGCTTTAAATTTTAAGAATTATTAATACTTTATAGCAGGGCCGGATCTAGGGGGGGGGGAGTGGGTGCATGTGTCCCGGACGGCAGATATCAGGGGACTAAAAAAAAAGGTAAAATGATATGAATTTTGTATAGAGAATTTCAAGGAGAGGGCGGCAAATTAAATTTTGCCCCCCCCCCACCCCCTAAAAATCTCCTAGTTCCGGCCCTGCTTTATAGTCACCCCTTAAATAATACACCCCATATTAAATAAATCGCTAAAGAGGTTTCAATAATTCAATAGTTAAATTTAGATTCCTATGGAATTTTTTTTTTTTTATTAAAAACAAAATCCTGTAATTTTTGGAAAAAATTCAATAGAAACAAATATAAATGAATGTAATTTAACCTCCTCCATCCCTCTCTGCATATTTAATTATTAATTGAAAAGAGTTGAACAAATGAATAGTGTTTATTTACCTGACGACCACAATCGAGGGAGAGTTTATGGCCTGTAAGCTCCCAGCTCAAAACCTTGTTTCTCAGATAAAAAGATGTCAAGTGTCCAATTGGCAGAGGGAATGGGATGTCTCCAGCCGCGCGAAAGGGGGATTCTTCTATGGCGTTATGCCCTTAATTGTGTGCATTTGGATAAATATTTTGGCCAGGTATCAATTTCCTGGCTGTAATATTTATTTAGTTACTAGCCGCGCGGTTCGCCTTCGGCGAACCTTGCGCTAGCCAGGGGCTTCGCCCCCTGGACCCCCAAGCTCGCCTACCGGCGAGCTTTGCTCGCCTTCGGCGAGCAATTGCCCGCCTTCGGCGGGCAAGTTTCTTGCACGGCCATCGTTGAAACCCTGAAATTCCCGGAGCGTAAACCTTCTTAATTCGTGGCCAACCCTCAACATGGATGCCTCGTTTCTTCTTTAGCGCAAAAAGCAAACTGATATCTCAACCCGTTTAAAAGTAATTATAAAATTAAAAAAAAAAACTCCAAAATGAGAATTCAGTGCTTTTAAAATTAGAATTTGAAGCTTCGTAAATAAGGCCAAGGCAATAAATGTAATGTATCAGACAAATTATAACTTTTTTGGAATTAATAAAAAAAAAAAGTTGAGATTTAGGTAAATTGAAAAATCCTAAATTTCGTAAAAATGGGGAAGGGAGGGTGGTTCGGTTAAAACCACAGGTTAAAACTAAAACCGGTTACGCCAGATTTTTTTTGTTTCAGGATATTTTTAAAGTGAAACTTTTATTATATCACTTACGAATTTTTTGGTTCTTCTATCAGCATGTCGCTTTGTAACGAGGTGACGAGGGAGGGTAACGGTTAAAACCACAGGTTAAAACCAAACCGGTTACAACTACAGATTTTTTTGTTTCAGGATATTTTTTCTCTTTTTATTTAATTTAAATCCTAAGGCCCGAGGTCACTAAATAACTTTACATCCCTTGAAAGATATTTATTCAAGAAACTTAAATCGAAAAAATCATGTTGATGTATTATTTAAATTGATATCTATTATCGTTTAAAACATAGTTTCTCAAACTTATTTTGCTGACTGTCCCTTTTTTTAAATTTTTTTAATTTTTTATTTTCACATCTGTAAACGAAGATTTACTTCAATTACAGAAAGAGAGAGGAGAGATTGGCAATGTTTGAAAATTTTCACGGCAAGTGGGATCTGAATTGGGTGGGCAACTCTAGATTCGTAACCCGCAGTTGATCCGATTAGACATGAGTCTCCTATAGTTTTAGTAATCTTCAAAAGAGATAAATTTATGACATAACTAATGAGAAAATTAAAGGAATTTTTTCGATTTTAAGGAGTTTGATAATATCAGGTTCTATTTGAGTAAAATACAACGAAAAGTCGCCGCGTTCAGTAACTTGAAGCCAATTTATCTTTTAAGTTATCAACATTTCTACAATACTATATAAATCCACGTGATAAAAATGAATGCAATACCTGTAATAACAAAAATTACACGATATTAATTTTTAATTTACTTTAGTACGTGATTAGCAAGTATTTTTTTTTTTATCTGCCCACGCGATTTCTGCACCATCTCGCCACATAATTTTCTCTGGGTCATGTACGGCCCCCTGAAAGTCTGAAACGCCCTCAGGAGGAGGGGCGTTATCGCCTATGTTGAGAGCCTATGGTTTAAAAGATGTTAAAGGAAATATAATAGTATTATTCTAAAATTTTATAAAATTTAAATTTCTTCAAAAAAAATTATGAAATCTCACAAATAGATTATGTGTATTAAAATTATATAAATTCTAATAATATTAAATAAATTAGGGGTTTTAATTTGTTTTGGCGGGTGGGAGGATAGGGGTGGGGCCATGAATTTCGAAAATTCGCTTCTTAAATGACGCCTACGCAATAAAAGTAATCTACATGCCAAATTTCAACTTTATAGGTATTATAGTTTAGGCTGGGCGTTGTCACCTTAGTAAGTCAGTCAGTCTCAGTCAGTCGTCACAAGTCTCTTTATATATAGAGATGGAGAAAAAAAGAAAAGTGTTGGGAAAAAATGCCCATTTTTTACAAAAATGATGAATTGGTACTTAGCGACCGAATTTCAAAAAACAACCCCATAAATTAATTTTATGGAGATGGCGGGGGGGGAAATAGGGGGAGCTTTAGCGTAGAAAGCATATTGATATCTCATTTCAGTAAAAAGTTCTAAAAATCCGAATTTTTTACAAAAATGGCGATTTGGGGTACTTTAGGGCCGAATTTCAAAAAACCCTGAAACAACGAATTTAGATATTCTTCTAAGGAAGGTTTTAGCGAAGAGAGCAAATTTATATCTCATCTCGTTTAAGAGTTATTAAAGAAATAGTAAAATCAAAATTTTACCCAAAAATGTCGATTTGGGGGTCTTAAAATCGGAATTTCGAAAATTCGCTTCTTAAATGACGCCTACGCAATAAAAGTAATCTACATGCCAAATTTCAACTTTATAGGTATTATAGTTTAGGCTGGGCGTTGTCATCACTTAGTAAGTCAGTCAGTCAGTCAGTCAGTCAGTTAGTCACAAGTCTCTTTATATATATAGAGATGGAGAAAAAAAGAAAAGTGTTGGGAAAAAAATGCATTTCTTACAAAAATGATGAATTGTGGTACTTAGCGACCGAATTTCAAAAAACAACCCCAAAATTAATTTTATGTGATGGGGGGGGGGAGATAGGGGGGGGGGGGGCTTTAACGTAGAAAGCATATTGATATCTCATTTCAGTTAAAAGTTGAAAAATCCGAATTTTTCACAAAAATAGAGATTTGGGGTACTTAGGGGCCGAATTTCAAAAAACCCCGAAATTAGTTTTTAGGGGTTCATTTAGGGCGGCTTTTAGCGTAGAAAGCATATTGATATCTCATTTCAGTAAAAAGTTCTAAAAATCCGAATTTTTTACAAAAATGGCGATTTGGGGTACTTTAGGGCCGAATTTCAAAAAACCCTGAAACAACGAATTTAGATATTCTTCTAAGGAAGGTTTTAGCGAAGAGAGCAAATTTATATCTCATCTCGTTTAAGAGTTATTAAAGAAATAGTAAAATCAAAATTTTACCCAAAAATGTCGATTTGGGGGTCTTAAAATCGGAATTTCGAAAATTCGCTTCTTAAATGACGCCTACGCAATAAAAGTAATCTACATGCCAAATTTCAACTTTATAGGTATTATAGTTTAGGCTGGGCGTTGTCATCACTTAGTAAGTCAGTCAGTCAGTCAGTCAGTCAGTTAGTCACAAGTCTCTTTATATATATAGAGATGGAGAAAAAAAGAAAAGTGTTGGGAAAAAAATGCATTTCTTACAAAAATGATGAATTGTGGTACTTAGCGACCGAATTTCAAAAAACAACCCCAAAATTAATTTTATGTGATGGGGGGGGAGATAGGGGGGGGGGGGCTTTAACGTAGAAAGCATATTGATATCTCATTTCAGTTAAAAGTTGAAAAATCCGAATTTTTCACAAAAATAGAGATTTGGGGTACTTAGGGGCCGAATTTCAAAAAACCCCGAAATTAGTTTTTAGGGGTTCATTTAGGGCGGCTTTTAGCGTAGAAAGCATATTGATATCTCATTTCAGTAAAAAGTTCTAAAAATCCGAATTTTTTACAAAAATGGCGATTTGGGGTACTTTAGGGCCGAATTTCAAAAAACCCTGAAACAACGAATTTAGATATTCTTCTAAGGAAGGTTTTAGCGAAGAGAGCAAATTTATATCTCATCTCGTTTAAGAGTTATTAAAGAAATAGTAAAATCAAAATTTTACCCAAAAATGTCGATTTGGGGGTCTTAAAATCGGAATTTCGAAAATTCGCTTCTTAAATGACGCCTACGCAATAAAAGTAATCTACATGCCAAATTTCAACTTTATAGGTATTATAGTTTAGGCTGGGCGTTGTCATCACTTAGTAAGTCAGTCAGTCAGTCAGTCAGTCAGTCAGTTAGTCACAAGTCTCTTTATATATATAGAGATGGAGAAAAAAAGAAAAGTGTTGGGAAAAAAATGCATTTCTTACAAAAATGATGAATTGTGGTACTTAGCGACCGAATTTCAAAAAACAACCCCAAAATTAATTTTATGAGATGGGGGGGAGATAGGGGGGGGGGCTTTAGACGTAGAAAGCATATTGATATCTCATTTCAGTAAAAAGTTCTAAAAATCCGAATTTTTTACAAAAATGGCGATTTGGGGTACTTTAGGGCCGAATTTCAAAAAACCCTGAAACAACGAATTTAGATATTCTTCTAAGGAAGGTTTTAGCGAAGAGAGCAAATTGATATCTCATCTCGTTTAAGAGTTATTAAAGAAATAGTAAAATCAAAATTTTACCCAAAAATGTCGATTTGGGGGTCTTAAAATCGGAATTTCGAAAATTCGCTTCTTAAATGACGCCTACGCAATAAAAGTAATCTACATGCCAAATTTCAACTTTATAGGTATTATAGTTTAGGCTGGGCGTTGTCATCACTTAGTAAGTCAGTCGTCGTCAGTCAGTCAGTCAGTTAGTCACAAGTCTCTTTATATATATAGAGATGGAGAAAAAAAGAAAAGTGTTGGGAAAAAAATGCATTTTTTACAAAAATGATGAATTGTGGTACTTAGCGACCAAATTTCAAAAAACAACCCCAAAATTAATTTTATGAGATGGGGGGGGAGATAGGGGGGGGGCTTTAGCGTAGAAAGCATATTGATATCTCATTTCAGTTAAAAGTTGAAAAATCCGAATTTTTCACAAAAATAGAGATTTGGGGTACTTAGGGGCCGAATTTCAAAAAACCCCGAAATTAGTTTTTAGGGGTTCATTTAGGGGGGCTTTTAGCGTAGAAAGCATATTGATATCTCATTTCAGTAAAAGTTCTAAAAATCCGAATTTTTTACAAAAATGGCGATTTGGGGTACTTTAGGGCCGAATTTCAAAAAACCCTGAAACAACGAATTTAGATATTCTTCTAAGGAAGGTTTTAGCGAAGAGAGCAAATTGATATCTCATCTCGTTTAAGAGTTATTAAAGAAATAGTAAAAT
>JAKCPI010027878.1:0-14164 GCA_023213315.1 Euborellia annulipes | reverse complement strand
AGAGAAAGTAGTGGATTCATGTCAAAAATAGATGTCGAGATTTTGATGGATATACACGTTTTGAGGTCCCCCTGAGTCCAAAAAAGTGGTTTTCGCGACATGGTCTGTCTAAGTTCAATTTTAAGCATGAAGGAATTGAGCTATGAGGCTGAAATTTTATATTTAAGTTAAACACCCCCTGGGAGCATGAAAATAATCTTTTAATCAAAATCGGCCAAAAAGTACTAGTACTTTACTGATGTACCTTTTCACTTTTTTCGTTTTTCTAAAAATTCACTCTAACGATTTTGATTAAAATTCCAAAAATCAATTATTTTTTAGAAGTTTAATGCATCCAAATAATTGAGCCTCTATTTAGTAATAAACACTCTTTATTGGGACGTTTCGGCTTTCCCATTAAACATATCAGCTACAGCCACGTTCTATTATTCTATTTTTTAGAAGCTCTTTCAAATCAATATATTTTCATTTTGCCCTCAAAATGTTTGAAGCACACTTTACTCTTGTGCTTCATAGGAAAGATAAGAGAAATGGTTGGCATGGTAACAAAATATAAAATTTTCCCATATTTATAAATTTTACATTATTGCCCCCGGGTTTGGCGTAGTAGGTAGAACGCCTCCCTCCTATACCAAACGTCGCGGGTTCGGACCCAGGCAGTCCGATGATTTTATTTAAGCCATTTGGATACCAGATGGCTTAAATAGAAATGCCTCAACCCACAATATGATAATATATATTACCAATGGTTATCGTCTAAAGTCTTAAATGGCCTGAGTTGCCGAAAAGACTGTATGAATGTGTGTGTGAGTGTGAGTGTGAATGAGAAAAAAGTGTGAATGTTTTACAAAAAAAAAAAAAAATTTTACATCTTCAATTCTAATATATCGGTGGAAACTAAATATATCTTGACCCAAAAAATCTGGTATGACAAGCACAGAACACAACTTTCTATTACCGAAGGCAAGAGAAAGTTGTGTGCTGTGCGACCAGTCACACCAGATTTTTTCTACAACTATATAAGATCGGGTAAGATCTTATTTCATCAAAAAAAAAACTAATTGAGACTTTCTAAAAAAAGCAAAATTTTCTAGCATTAAATTAAAAAAAAAAAAAAAGGTCAAGCAAATTGAGAAAGATTAGAAATAGGTAAAAAAAATTAAAATTATTAGATTTTTAGTCCCACCCTTGTTAGTCTCAAACTACTCTAAACAGCACAATCAATCATCCACCTAGTTTAAATTTTTGGTTCCGCAAAAAGAGGGAATGTTCCGCGGGCGTCAAAAATTTTTGTGTTCGGAAAACTTGGGTTCCGCGAAAAAAAATCTTTTTCGCAGAAAAATTTTAAATGTGGCCGAGAAAGAAAGCAAGCGAATAATAGCTTGACAATGAGAGGCTATCAGAATAAATAACAATTCTAACTTGGGTAACTCGAGCTCGTCATTCACCAAAGGATTACAAGAACTTGAATACTTTGGTGGATTTATTTATTACTATAGCATATAATTTTCAAAGTTATTTTGATATAAATAGATAAAATTGAATGACCGTGCGAGCATTGTAACTTGGCATAGATATTGAGAAAATAGAATGTCCCTGGTTCGAGTCTGGAATTCATCAATTCAAAACAATCATCCCGCATTTATTTCAATATCTTAAATGATTAAATTAAAATAAGCATCATAGTGGGAATGGGTTTAATCCTTCAAGATTACTAAAGAAGGAATATATTATACGTTTTCGAATTACACAATTTCAACTTTTTATTTAGTTAATTTCCTGACTTGGCTCAAGCCCATTGATTGTAAAGTAAGGAAATAAAAAAAGAAAAAAGTTAAAAAAAAAAACGATATCCGCTGGAACAAGGTTGTCGGCCTCAAGAGGTTCAAACGTAAAAAAAGAAAAAAATAAAGATTAGGTATGTGCATCATTCTTCATTCTGTTCAATTTCAGATAAGAAGATAAATCACCGGATAAAAATTGAAAAAATGATAATTTTATAAGAAAATAAAAAAAAAAAAAAAATGAAAAAAAATGTTTAATGATGACTTGACGAATCTAAACTGAAAAGCCTCTTTCTCATTAGGTTTGTAATTATCCGCGTGGTTTAGCCAGGTTCGAAAAATAAATTTGCTATATATACTGAACCGATTTCCCCATTAGACACACTACTAAAACTCAAGACAAGCTGAAAATGCAAGTATTATCAAAAAGAACTTCGGAACCATTAATGGAGGAATCGATTAATTCTGTCAAATTCATTATATCAGTTTCGCATGTTGATCTTGTTTAAAACTAATAAGTTTTACTTTTTTTCCTTGCATTATATGGCAAAAAATAAAATTTTATTTTTTCTAATATCATATGATAAAATATTATTGTAAATTTTTTATTTTTTATTTTAAAAACACACATTTTTTCTCATTCACACTCACACACAGTATTTTCGGCAACTTAGGCCTTATAAAACTTTTTACGATAACCGTTATTGAATATATATATTTGGGGTCCAGGCATTCTTATTTAAGCCATTTGGTATCCAAATAAATTCATCGGACTGCCTGGGATCCGAACACGCGACCTTTGGTATAGAAGGCCAGCACGCTACGAACTACACCAAGCCCAAGGGCTATTATAAATTTGATGTGTAAATGTATCTGGATTTCCAATGAGCAAGCAGCTTAAACATTATTTGAATTATATATTTATTGATGTGTCAGGAACGACTTTTCGGCCCCATATAGGACCATCCTCAAGGCCAAGCCAATGCCAACACATTAATCCTCCAGAGATAATACTGGCTATTGATTTGAGTGCATATGTACTATGAACACTCTCTGTCCATATATTCTCTGGAAGATCAATGCGTAGACAATGGCTTGGGCCTGAGGATGGTCCTATATGGGACCGAAACGTCTGCCCTGGCACATCAATAAATATATAATTCAAATAATGTTAGCTGCTTGCTCATTGAAAATCCAGAAATATTTATACTAACATATTATCAGCTATACACCTTCACCAAATACAGTATTATAAATTTTACTTTAGAAATTAAAGCTTGACGAAATACTCAAAGGAATATATAAAGATTAATTAATATTAATTAATAATTAATCAGCCTTGATTAACCATGCTCACAGTATTTTAATTTGCAGATATTTTCACCGACATCATGTACAAAATATGATTTGACTTTTCTATTTTTTCAAAAAAATGGCATTGTTTCATATCTTGAGTTTCCAAATTATGAAAAATTAGCCTACTAGTTTTAACAAAATAATAAACAATTTTCATAATTTATTTCTATAAATGTAGGTTCTAATTAGATTATATTTAACTTTGTATTTTTATAAAAAAAAACTTATTTAATAGAATTCTGTAAGTTAAATGTATTCATAGTAATAAAAAATCTGGTGTGACTGGCGCACAGCACACAACTTTCTCTTACCTTCGGTAATCGCAAGTTGTGTTCTGTGCTTGTCACACCAGATTTTTTGTGTCGACATATATTTAGTTCCCGACAGTACGGAACATATGAATTCAGATGTAAAATTTATAAGTATGGGAAAATATTTATATTTTGTTACCATGGCAACCATTTCTCCTATCTTCCCTATGAAATACAAGAGTAAAGTGGTCTTCAGAAGATTTCAATCACAAAATAAGAATATACATTTTAAAGAGCATCTAAAAAATAATTGATTTTTGAATTTTAAAAAAAATCGTTGGAGCAAATTTTGAGAAAATCGAAAAAAACTGAAAAAGTACATCAGTAAAGTACTAGTACTCTTTGGCCGATTTTGATTAAAAGCTTATTTTTCCGGTCCCGGGGGGTGTTTAACTTAAATATAAAATTTCAACCTCCTAGCTCAATTCCTTCATGCTTAAAATTGAACACACACCCACACACCCACACACCCACACACCCACAGACAGACCATGTCGCAAAAACCACTTTTTTGGATTCAGGGGACCTCAAAACGTGTATATCCATCAAAATCTCGACATCGAATTTTTGACATGAATCCAATACTTTCTCTCTATATATATATTACATATATACATAGGTAAGAAAAGTAAAAATGTATGTAAAATTTTGTTGTTATTATATAATTGTTTACATTATTTATCAATTAGGTGAGAGTTTTTTGTAAATGCCTTTTGTGTATCCTAATGTCGGCATCCAGAACATGGAGTGACTTCCTTCCGTGACGAAATAAATTACTATTGACTCTCCTGTCGATGTCAGTACAAATTTTTTTTCTGTTTTAGGGCTGAGTAGATGATCCCGGATTTGAGTTGGCATGACGATGATGTCGGTTTAATTGCTCTTGTTCTTTCTTCTATTTTAACGGTGCCTCGCGTATACATCTAGTTTGCAGAAAGTTTCGCAATTGAGAAGGGATCTCTCTCTCCCTCTTTCACTCCCCTTTTTCGTTGGGGATTTCTTCCTATTACTGTTCCTCACTCAAACTTAATTGGCGCCTCTTTGAGTTTATTTAATCAACAAATACCTTGAAATGGCAAGTTTCTAAGAATAAAAATTAAATATTTGCATTTTAAATCAATATAGGCCTAGGTCAATCAAGGCTGGATTTATTTATTTATATTATTACCCGAAGCAAGAAAGAGAGAGAGAAATAGGAAGTCAGATTATAATTATAAAGGAATCAGAATTTAAAAAAGAATCTTAAAGAGAATAGTGTGACTTGACTTATAAAATATTTTTTTTCTATTTTAAATTTTATGTTGAATTATATATGGACCCTGTTACGCATTAGTGTGTCAAGCGCCAGCTTTCGAGGTTTGACAAAATTAACATTAGTTATTTGTTTTCATTGGATTATATATAATTTTTCTTGTCAATTGTGCAAGTAACATTAAATATAAATTTTTTAGGACATATTTCATAAAAAATACTATTAATTATAGCATTTGAAACAATATTCCTTGCTTAACTCAATTTTTAATTTTTTTTGGCGCTTGACACACTAATGCATAACAGGGTCCATATAATAAGAGATCAAAATAATAAGAAAATTAGATTACTAGGTACTGGTAATTAAAATCCAAAGGAATGTTATATTCAAGAGGTTGGGAAACACTGATCTAAAAAATAGGCTAAATGATTTTCAATTTTAAACAAAATCGTTCGAGCGAATTTTGAGAAAATCTAAAAAAACTGAAAAAGTACTATACTAGTACTTTTTGTTCAAAAGCTTCGTGTCACATCCCAGGAGGATGCCCAACTTAAATATACAATTTTAAACATCTATCTCTTTTCATTCTTGAGATATTTTGTTCACAGACACACAGACAGACCATGTTGCGAAAACCACTTTTTTGGATTCAGGGGACCTTAAAACGTGTATATCAATCAAAATCTCGACATCGAATTTTTGACATGAAGCCAATATTTTCTCTCTATATATTAGCATATATGCTGTATGTAAGAGAAAGTAAAAATAGAACAGAAGCTATGTTTCTGGCCCTAGAAGAAAATTTTGAAATAAACGAATCCACTAAAATAGCAAAAAAAAAAAAACAATTAAATTCCGAATTGCTTTAATCGGTGATAATTGCAAGATAAAAAAATCTGGTGTGACTGGCGCACAGCACACAACTTTCTCTTACCCTTCGGTAAGAAAGTTGTGCACTGTGCTGGTCACACCAGATTTTTGTGTCGAGATATATTTAGTTTCCCATAGCACCTTAGTTTCAAACTTGCATTTTAAATGTTGATTGCTTGAAATAAACTATGGTTATTTTTCAAAATTTTAATCTCATATTTGGACATTTTATACACAATATAGATTCGTAAATAAATACAAAATTTCATAAGAATTGGAAAAAAAAATTTTAAATGCGTAAAAAGTTCCAAAGGGGACCCCCTTTTGAATCGAAATTAACATACAAATCCCTATAGGAAATTAACATTGGCCAAATGCGAAGATAAGGTAGAAAAATTTAAAACGCGTAGAAAGAGAGAAGATAGTTTTGTGAGAGAGAGATATGTTTTCTCCGAAAAAAAAAATGGGCGTTTAAATAATAATTGATTTTTAATCTAATAAAAAGAAAAAGATTTAAATTCGGTTACCATGGCAACCATTTATTTCTCCTATCTTTCCTATGAAGCACAAGAGTAAAGTGTGCTTCAAACAATTTTGAGGGCAAAACGAGAATATACATTTGAAAGAGCATCTAAAAAATAATTGATTTTTGAATTTTAATCAAAATCGTTAGAGCGAATTTTGAGAAAATCGAAAAAAACTGAAAAAGTACATCAGTAAAGTACTAGTACTTTTTGGCCGATTTTGATTAAAAGCTTATTTTGTCGGTCCCGGGGGGTGTTTAACTTAAATATAAAATTTCAGCCTCATAGCTCAATTCCTTCATGATTAAAATTGAACACACACAGACACACAGACAGACAGACACGACAGACAGACAGACAGACAGACCATGTCGCGAAAACCAGTTTTTTGGATTCAGGGGACCTCAAAACGTGAAGATCCATCAAAATCTCGACATCGAATTTTTGACATGAAACCAATACTTTCTCTCTATATATATATTACATATATACATAGGTAAGAGAAAGTAAAAAAAGGGGCCTGAAAAGATAATGAGTTCGTTTTCCTAGACAGATGGATTTCTGCGTTTAAATTTATAATATAAAATAATTATATGTGGTAATATTATTTTGATAGCTTATGTAATTTATTTATTATCTCTAGAAGAAAGATTAAAAAATTTCTTCCTCATCTCAGGCTTAAAATAGATTAAATAGAAAATTAGAAAATTAATTATTCAGGGTGAGAGCTTGATAAAGACTAAATTAATATAAAGTATCGATAAAGTTATCTAAAGGTCCTTAAAAACTGAAGAGAAAAATAACTTTTTGAATTAAAAAATTCACTAATTCATTTCCAAATGAAACAGTAGAAATTTGATTAAATTAAAATTAAAATAAAAAAACCTGCCCGTCCTTGAATGTAGGCCTACACTTAGCTCGTAACGATTTTCTGAAATTTTTCTTTGGTAAATTATATCTTAGTTGTAACCCTTCAAAGTTTCAAATATATTCTCATTGTCGATCCGTAAAATCTATGAAAATATAATCGGCGAAGTTCAAAAAAGTTTTTGTGTATTTGTGATTTACGTAATTGAAATTTATATATATGTCTGTTACCACAACCCTGTGACCGAGAGACCAGAGGTACTGACAAAACTTAATATTGATAGTCTTAAAGCATAGTATTTAAATTTAGATTATATAACTCAACACTTTAGATTTTACTTTTTAACACAAAATTAGCTTCAATAAGATTATTTTTAAATGGGTTTTTCTTGGACTGTTGAAATTTGCTCTTCCTGTTGAGAAGCACTATTTTAGATAATTAATTTCATTAAAACTGAGTGCCTTCGAAGTAACCCTACTCTTTAAGTAAACAACACGACCAAAATCGAATCGATTAGAGATCATTTGAATACCAAATGGTTTAAATAAAAATGCCTGGACACCAATATATATATATATATATTCATAATAACGGTTATCGTATAAAGTCTTATATGGCCTAAGTTGCCGAAAAGGCTGTGTGTATGTGTGTGTGAATGTGAGTGTGAATGGGAAAAAAGTGTGAATGTTAAAAAAAAAGAAGATATTAAGTGTATCAATCAAATTTAAAAAAAAAAGTAATACAGTGAATAATTTCAATATCTGGTCTTAGCGAAGGAAGGTCATTGATCACTGGATTAAAATTCTCAAAAACATGATAGAATTATCCCTTGAAGAAGACCAGAATACAGTCAGAAACATGTCGATGACAAAAAACTAATTTTATTTAATGAAATATCCTATCCAAGGCTGTGGCATTCTCATTCAACTATTTAACCCTTCAAGGAGCCTCTAAAGAGTAAGAATTCAATTTTAGGATCTCTCTGTTTACTTATTTTTGATAATATACAAATTCTTAAATTTGAAAATATAATAATTTTAACTGTGGTTATCACCATCTGGATGTATTTTTATAAATAACAATATTCCTATCGTCGCATCATCGTTGTTTTTAGTCTGATGACTAAAACCTGACTCTAAAATAAAAATCCTTGTTCAAGAGAAAACCCCTGATGAAGATTTATTTATTTATTTATTTGCAAAGCCTCTTCCACGTCTTTCTTTATCTTCGTTTGAATATAATAAATTAAATGTGACATATCTTATCTGCATGAATGAATGGGTGCATGAAAAATTTCTATAAAAAAAAATCGATAATCTTCTAGATTAGTGAAGATTTTAAGGTATATTTAAGCGGACGTAAAATCGACTGTTCTTCTTAGGGTGCGTACACACCTGCGCTCTGCTCCGCTCGCGAGCACCATGTTTGTTAGATGTGTACGGGTTTTGAGATGCTCGCGAGCTGCTCGAGAGTCGCTCGCGAGCTGCTCGCCGCGATCCATCTCTTGTCGGCTTTTTCGACAAACCCTTTGATGGTTCGCGGCTCAGATTTGGACGGCGCGCTGCGGTGCCGCGAGCGGCTCGCGAGCAAAATATAAAATAGACCTACTTTTAGCCTTTATAAGTCTTCTCTAAATCATTATTTAAATATTTTTTTTAATATTATCATCTTCTATGTCCCTCAGAGACCAGGGAGGTTAATTATATGTATATTATTTCCTTAAAATATAGGCCTATGATGATTTTATATAGTATTTTTTAAGTAAATTTTAATATCAGTTTTCAATAAATGAAGAATTAATCAAATATTTTCAAAGGATCGGGTTTAATAAAAAAAAATTATATAAAATATGAATTGATATTAAAATTTATTATTTTTATATTAAATAGACTTGACAAATGATCTCTGACATTCGAGTAAAATTCTTATATTGACCGTTTATTTGTTGCGACCTCAAGTCCATCACAATTTCACTACCATTCTGTTTTTTAAATAGATTAGTACACCACCAACGTCGTTGTCTCCTTTTCTTTTTTGACAAACTTGCCATTAGCAAAAAAGCACCACTCATAACCGAAACGGCAAGAGCGTTTTCTCTATCTCGCCTCAGAGACATTATTATCTACACCAAATAATAATTAGTTTAAATGTTTTTTATTAGTAATTAGGCGCGCTCAGCAACACAATCTATTTGCGATTAATAATTATAAATAATTAATAATAAAAATTCCAAATTAATTAAAATGTTCGTGGCTTTTCTTTGGATCGCGGCAGGTTCGTCAAAATGAATAATTTCAATGAAAATGGAACGAGCAACGAACACGAGCCGCGAACTGCTCGCGAGCGGGCAGAGCGCAGGTGTGTACGCACCCTTAGATTGTTTTTAAAGAAATAATTAAATACTTTGTTTACTATTATTGTGTATTTAATTAATTTAATTAAATCTAATCGGCCTGTTTATCTTAATTACGTCAATAATTTCTGCACATAATTCAGGACTTAATTATTTACTGGTATTTATTTATCAACGATCTTTCAATTAAAAAATGAATTTTTATTTAAAATGTTGAAATTTCAATTGTTTCTAAAAAGTAACGGTCTTGTTGTAAGCAATATAAGTGTGTATTCCCTTAATGTGATGTTGCTGAAGTTGCTTGAAGAAAAAATCGCTAAATTTTCAGCAAATATTTGGTGATATTTTTAAATATATTGGAGACATAGGCACCTCTTCAGTGGATGTCCCCCTCTTTCACCCCAACAATTAAAACGCTTGGGTGATCTTGCTGTTCGTTCGGCGTAAGGGGTATAGTTGTCAAAAGTAAATCTCTGAGAGTACCAATGGGTCTCGAAATTTAACCCCTTTAATTTATTGTTCAACCATCGAATTTTTAACATGAATCCAATACTTTATCTCTCTATATAGGCCTATTAACATATATAAAGATAAAAGAAAGTAAAAATAAATGTATGGATCAACATAATAAGTAAGTGGTCCAAGATACCCAAAGATAAAAAATTTTATAATTAAATTTATATAAGCTTGAATTGAATTTATAATGACAACAAAAAAACCAAGTACAGTATAAAGATCATACCGAAAAGAAAACTTAAAAAAAAAAAATTAAAACTTATAAATTAGTTTGTAGAACTTAATTAATAAGCCTTTTTTTTAAACCAGCAACAAAGGACAATGTAATTTTGAAACAAAACAGAAGTGTGCAGAGAAAGTTCAGCTCTGAAAAACGGTGAATAAATTTGTTAATGTTTGGTTGCTAAATGGCTGCTACTCAAATGACGAACTCTTTAATTAATCAAAATTAATTAATTCCTTCAGAGCTACTCTAAAATGAACCACGTAATGCGTAGTAGTTAAATCTTCCTAGAAATTAACAATCGAGCGTGAATCAATTAATCAAAAAATCTATCAGTTGGTCAATTGGGTTGCCTATTTTTCAGCAATCAAAGACGAATTTAAGTAAAAAAAATGGTAAGTAAAAATGACTTATGAAGAATAATTGTTTAAAAACTAACAATAATTAGGCATACTATTTGAAGAATAGGAGAAAAGGGAACTCATTACCCTATAATCTTTTTTTTTTAATTCTTAGACTATTTTTTTTTTCGTTATTTTATTATATATAAAAGTCACAACGTCATTGGAAGTCATTGCATCGAAACCCGTGAAAAATTTCAGTTTAGTTTTTTTTTTTATATATAGGCCTACGTATAAGGGGACCTGTTAATTTTTTGTAAATAAAACTTTTTCTTATATTTTTTTTTTTATTTAAAGACTAAACCTGATCGAATTGATTGGGATCGCAACGTTTGTTTGAAAAAATTGAGTTAAATTTGGCGTGGAGTGGATTGGTAACCATTTGGTAAAATGTTAATAAGAGAATAGAGTGGAGGGGGGAGAATAAAAAGTTCAAAGTGACGGGCCTTGAAACATTTTTTTTTTCTGCCATCAATAACTTGGAGGAATTTACATTTATTGTTGTCATTTATAGACCTATAGACTTAAACATTCACTTCAGCGTCATTGCCCCTTTCCGGATCTTCAATAAATATCTATTTGATTCTATTTACTATTATTCCCCCCCCCCGCCCCTTTTCCCTCTTCCAAATTTTTTTTTTTTCTTTTTTCCCCCCCTCCCCTATTATTCCTTAAGTAACCTGGGTAGATGAAATTAGTGTTTTTAGTACCTGGTAATTCAAATAACCTAATATCTTTCAGACCCAAACAGAAACGATGTTGGAATTACTTATAAAAGGACCGTCAATATAAAAATAAGAATTTGTGATCCAGATTGAGGTTTGGATGAAAATGTTCGGAAATCATTACAGGATTTTTAAAATGGCCGAAAGCTCAAAAGCTGAAGCTCAAATTACGGTACATATGCAGAAGAAGCAATTTATTTAGAAGAATTTTGAAGAGATATAATAAAAGATTTGACCAAAAATTCAATTTTCAATGTTAGAACTAAGCATATGGATCCAATGTCAGGGGAGGGAATTTAAGATAAAATGACATGAGAATGTAAAATATTGGATTCATCTTAAATATTCCCTGTTGAAATTTTAGTGGAAATACACGTTTGAGGTCCATTTGAGTCCAAAAAAGTGGAGAGCCTCACAAAATGGACTGTCTGTCTGGGATCAAAATAAAGTATGAAGGAAAGGAGCTAAGAGGTTGAAAATTTAAATTAGGTACCTCAGAGAGGCGCGAAAATAAGCTTTTAAATAAAATCTGCCAAAGAGTTCTTGTACTTTACCCATGTACTTTTTCAGTTATTTTCGATTTTCTCAAAATTCGCTTTGATTAAAATACATAAATGAATTATTTTTTTAAATGTTCTTTAAAATGTATATTGGCATTTTGCCATTGAAAATGTTTGAAGCACACTTTACTTTTGTACTTCCTAGGAAATATAGAAGAAATGGATGCCATGGTAACAAAATATAAATATTTTACAACTTACCCTTGACCTGTGGCAGAGGGCTAGAGCGTTAGCTTCTGCTACCAAAGGTCAAATGTTCGCATCCCGTCTCATGCGATAAAAATTTAATTCAAATGAATTGGCTACCATTCCAATTGAAATAAATGTAAAATATAGTTAATCAATTATATATAGCCTATAAGGGCTGAAGATGGGGAAATAAAATTTTGTCTGAAATGTCTCTTTCAGCTTTGGCATCAAAATTTGCTGCTCTTTGTACTTGCCCTTCCTGATTTTGAATTTCAAAGTAACTTTTATTAGAATATTTTATTTATGTAGGTTTTCTATAACGAAAGTCAAGAAGATTAACAATCGAATACTTTCTCTCTATATATTTCAAATATAGGGTAAGAGAAAGTGAAAATTGACAGGGTAAACATAACCATAAGCAAAACAAAAAGAAATGTATTGAAGCGGAATGATGCGCGGGGGCCTATCGGAGATGCTGCGACCAATGAATTTAAAACTAAATTTAATAATACTTACGAAAGAATTCAATTAGTTGGTCCGAAGAACCTCGTTGATCTCAGCTTCCACCATGAAGAACCTCGTTGATCTCAGCTTCCACCCTGAAGAACCTCGTTGATCTCAGCTTCCACTCCCACCCTAACCATCTAAAACAAAACAAGAAATAAACGATTAGCCTCTATGATTTGTAATGAGAATATATTGGGAAATAGTGAAAAGTTCTTTAACTTACTCTGTAGACTGCTTCTTTCGGCTCAACGAGGGCTTCCCTAAAAACTAACCTAATCCCACACTATCTATGACCGGGACGGTCATCTAATTCTAAAATGAAGTTCCTCTTCTTTCTTGAGACGATCGCGAAACGCGGACACTCCCGGAAGGCAGGTAAGCCTTCATTATATCACTTCGAAACGATACGGTGAAAACGCGCCCACAAACCCAAAGAAAGGTAAAGAGGAAATGGAGCAAATACAGTACATATGTACTAAGACACATTACAGATCAATTAATCTCCACCCACCTGCCTAATCAATGTCGTTTAGTAGCGAACTAAAATAGAGCAGAGTTAATTGATCTGATTCACGAGTTAGGAAGGAAGCCCGGCCAATACAATACTGAAGATCCCCCTTGATTGCTCATCTCAGAAACAGAATGACGTTGTTCAAGATGCATGCTGAAAAAAAAGAACCCTAAAAGCTAACAACAACCTATACGAACTCCTAACATCTTGAACATTAACTCATTCTGTCCTGAAACAACCAAGGCCCAGAACTCAGCACTGACGGACAAAGAGCCTCGGAGAAAGAGAAAACACTCTTTCTCACAAAAGCGCGGAAGAGGGAAACATGCGATAGAGGAATTCTCCTATTTCCCTAGAACAACATTCAAAAGTGAAATGACCCTCCACTGGGAGCCCTGCCTAAACCTAAATGGGACGAACAACAACACCCTATGCCAGTACTGAGGAATCAATTCACAATTGAACGTCAATTCAAGAGAACATCAGAGAAGTCCGACAAAGAAGGCCTAAATCCCCATTAATATAGAATGCGTGAGCGTAGAGATTTTCTAATTATTAAGTGTCCATATATAGAATCTATCAATTGCAAGCTAGATATTCTAATAAGAATTGCGTGTATTCTTAAAAATTAACATGCAGTGAGTAAACATAAAAAAGAGATCCCCTTAAAAAATATTAATCCTATACACGCAAAACTTAAGCACTAATACTGAATTATATAGCCTAATAATCGCTAAAATAACAATACATGCACACTTGAATTGTCTCATATGATGATGTTGCTCCACCGAAGGGTAACGGGATGAAATGAGCAGGCCTAAGCATAAACCACATATTACAAATAATCGTTACCTTTTGCACATTGAACATTCATCCATCCCATTACCTTGAGAAAAGAAACCTGGATTTGGGTACTGAAATATAAAATCCTTATTAGATTAAAATGTTAAATTTAAATTTTAATTTAGAAAAAATTTGACAAATTATAAAAGAAATTTTAAATAAAAAATGAAATGAATAAAAGAAAAAAATTGATTTTTGATTAAAAATTTTGAATTTAAATTATTAACTATTTAAAAGGGACTCTGAAATGGGAGAATTACATGTTAATTATTATAAACATCCTACCCTTTCACCTACCATGAGGGGAACATAAACATTTGCACCCCTAGGCATTGAAAGCCGCCTACTGTTAGGCAGCCCAATTGACTCAC
>JAKCPI010027876.1:0-81295 GCA_023213315.1 Euborellia annulipes | reverse complement strand
AGGCTGAAAAGATTTTGGAATCATTTAATTTAAAGGCGACTGAACAATATGCTTATGAAAATATTATAGGAAAATTGATAATCATTTTTCTTGCCAAACATTATTTATGAAAGAAACAAAAAATTTTACAAAGGTTTCGGGAGACGATAACCAGACCAATAGAAGATTTTATTACTGATTTACATTGGCTTTCGAGGTTTTGTAATTTTTGGACAACTTAAAGATGAAATGATTAGAGATAAAATAGTTACAGGAATTTCTAATAAAAAACTATCCGAGGAGTTACAAAATGACCAATCATTAACTTTGGAAAAGGCAACTACTAAAGTGAAGTTAGCTGAAAACATTAGGAAACAACAGGAAATGATAAAGAATGAAAAAAATGAATAATGATAATTGCGTGGATTTTATTAAAGGAAAGTATATCAAAATAAACCAGAGGGAACCCGTGAAGGGAGATGTAGTCGTTGTGGAAGATTTAAACATATGAAAATGCTTCTTGTCCCGCTAGAGGGAAGAAATGTTTTAGATGTGGTTTTAGATTCATTTTAGTAATAGCTATTGCTTAAATTCAAAACAGTTTGCACCCGATTTAGAAAAGGTCCCTGAATGCGAAGATAATTTTTAGATTAAGGGTGAGATTATTGGGTCAATACCGAATCAAAGGAGAGAGCTTATTCAATCATATTAGAAATTAGCTTGAGGACTCCTATCAAGTTTAAAATAGATACTGGGGCAGATGTGACAGTTATTCCAGGGAATTATGTAGGGGAGTCATTTCCAGATTTAAAACTTAGGGACTCTAATCTGAAATCTTAAAATAAAACAGAAGTCCCAAGAAGATATATATATTTATTAGCAATAATATCTCAGATAAAAACAATAAACACCGTCTCTAAGGACAAGTCAAAATACAAAAAAGAATATACAAATGTACAACCCACTTTACATTTATATTTATATATGATTATTATATTGATGTTTTTGCTAAATAAAGCGTTCTTGTTCTAAACGTCCTCTGTACATTCTTACATGGTGGCAGCGGTAAACTGAAAATGGCTTCTAATGATGGACTGATGAATGTTAATCTCCAAAGTAATAATTTTTCATTTTCTCCTCCTGATAATTTCAATTTTTCTCGAAGTGAGGAATGGCCCAAATGGAAAAGAAGGTTTGAGAGATATCGAGTTATTTCTGGGCTTCAATCTAAAGGTGAGGAAGAACAAATTAATTTTTTGATTTATTGTATGGGAGATCAGGCCGAAGAGATATTTTCAACTTTTAATTTAAAAACTACAGAAAGATGTGAATATTTAAAAGTTTTAGAAGCTTTTGAAAAATATTTTATTGTTAAAAGAAATGTAATATATGAACGCGCTATGTTTAATATGAGAATTCAAGAAGGGGGAGAAAAGGTTGATGATTTTGTTACCTCTTTATTTAATTTGGCGGAATATTGTGAATATGGTGAAATGAAAGATAGTTTAATTAGGGACAGAATTGTTGTTGGAATTAGGGATAAAAAACTTACGGAGAAGATGCTTTTATTAGAAGATTTAACATTAGAGAAGGCAATTCGTATAGTAAGGCAAGATGAGCAAGTAAAGAAACAGGTACCCAAAATGGATATAAATGAAAAATTAAAGATAGAATCCGATTTAGAAATAGATCGTGTTAAAAATATGAATGATAGAAAGATTACAGGTAGTAAAAATTTTGATCAAGGATCTAAGAAAAATTTTAATTACAATGGGAAGGAAGGTTCCGGCAACAATATAGTTTGTTTTTATTGCAACAATAAAGGTCATTTTTCTACTGGTTGTTTTAAAAGAATTAATGATATGAAAACTAAATATAAAAATAACAATCAAGGAATAAGAGGGGTGCGAGAATATTGTGAGGAAAATTATTTTATCGGATCTATTACTAAATTGAATAAGGACTATTGGGCAGTTGAGGTGGAAATTTTTGGAATGAAAATAAAATTTTATGCTGATACTCAAGCAGATGTTAGTGTCATTCCATATTTCTATTATAAAAATTATTTTAATAATGTAAAATTACTGACTTCGAAGAAAATTTTATATGGTGCTGATAATAAAAGATTGAATTTAATAGGTTATTTTGTAGAAGAAATTAAATATAATAACAAGAAATGTAAAACTGAAATTTATGTAATAAAGGGCGCAGAAAGAGCTTTATTATCGGGTGAATTGTGTAAAGAACTCAATATCGTTAAGCGTGGAGACATAAATGCTGTTGATGAGTTAAATATTAAAAATTATTTTGACCCTGTTAAGGAATTTCCAAAAATTTTTACGGGATTGGGCAATGTTAAAATTCCATATAAAATTAGATTAAGGGAGGATGCAATACCCTTTTCATTAACTGCGCCAAGAAGGGTTCCTATTCCGTTAATGGACCAAGTAAGAAAGACTCTTGATGACATGTTGGAAATGAAGGTAATTGAGCCTGTAGAAGAACCAACTGATTGGTGTTCTGGCATGGTTTTAGTTCCAAAACCCGATGGCTCAACTAGAATATGCGTGGACTATAGGAAATTAAATGAATATGTTAAACGGGAGATACATCCAATGCCTGTTACTGATAATATCTTAGGGAGATTAGGGGAGGCAAAAGTATTTTCAAAATTGGATGCAAACCATGGGTTTTGGCAATGCCAACTTGATCCAGAATCTCAACTTTTAACAACATTTGTGACTCCTTTTGGAAGATTTAAATTTTTGAGATTACCTTTTGGTATAAAAGCGGCACCTGAATTTTTCCAAAAGCGTATGTCGCAAATTTTAGAAGGAATTAATGGTGTTTTATGCAATATAGATGACATTTTAATTTTTGGAAAAGATATTGGTGAACATGATGAACGATTAAAGAAGGTTTTAATGAGATTATCGGAGTCTGAAGTAACACTTAATTTTAAGAAATGTGAATTTAGACGAAATCGAATTAAATTTTTAGGGCATATTATAGATTCAAATGGTATTCAAGTTGATGAGGAAAGAGTGGAAGCAATAAATAAGATGGAAATTCCGAAAAATATTTCTGAATTGAGAAGTTTCTTGGGAACTGTCAATTATATGGGAAAATTTATTCCTCATTTAGCAACGAAGGCTCATTCTTTGAATGATCTTTTAAGTCCGAAAAATAAGTTTTTATGGACTGAGGAACATACGAGGTCTTTTCAAGATATTAAGAAAGAATTATCGAAGGATACCGTTTTAGTTCGGTTTGATCCTAGAAAGGAAACAGTGATATCAGCTGATGCCTCTTCTTATGGGGTGGGAGCTGTTCTCAAACAATGTCAAAGGGATGGGAGTTTTCGACCAGTGGCATATGCTTCTAAAACATTGTCAGCTAGTCAAAAGAATTGGGCCCAGATAGAGAAAGAAGGATATGCTTTGGTATGGGCTTGTGAGAGATTTAAAGATTTTATAATGGGAATTAAAGTCATTTTAGAAACAGATCACAAACCTCTTGTGACTATTTTTAAAAATAAGCCCTTAGATGATTTAACTCCCAAATTACAAAGAATGCGATTAAGATTGATGCGATATGATTATGAGATAAAACATATTCCTGGTAAACAGCTTGGGGCGGCAGATATTTTGTCTCGAAGACCACTTAAAGAGGGAAAACTTGGAGATAATGAGTTGGATGAGAGTATAATTGAATATGCTCGAGCTATTATTTCAACTCATTTTCCCGTTTCAGATAAGAAACTTAAGGAAATTATGAGTTTACAGAGGAAAGATTCAGAATGTATAAAAATTTTTAATTTCTGTCAAAAAGGTTGGCCTGAAAGAAATGAAATTGATGATAATTTATTGAAGTATTGGAGTTACAGATCAAATTTTACTGTTGAAGACGGTTTATTGATAATGGCTTCGAGAATAGTAATCCCGAAAGTTTTGAGGAAAGAAATGTTAGAAAAGATTCATGAAGGTCATCAAGGCATTTCGAAATGTAGGAGTCTGGCACGTGAGTCAGTATGGTGGCCTGGTATTTCTAAAGAAATTGAAAATTTAGTTACGAATTGTTGTAAATGTATTCAAGAGAGGAAAAATATACATGAACCTTTAATAGCATCAGATTTTCCAAATCGTCCCTGGCAAAAGGTAGGGATGGATTTATTTAAATTGAATGGAAGTTGGTATCTCCTTGTTGCTGATTATTATTCGAGATATCCTGAATTTGCTTTGTTAAGGTCATTAAAAGAAGATGAAATAATTATACATTTGAAATCGATTTTTTTTTTAGCCCGGGTGCGTGGCTCAGTGAGTAAGACATTAGCCTCTCATTGCACACGGAGTCCCGGGTTCGCTTCCCATCTCAAGGGAGAAAAATTTATTTCATTTGATTTGACTACAAATCCATTTGAAATAAATAGGGATGGGGTCTAAATGGCCTTAGATGCCGAGAAGGACCTTAAAAAAAAAAAAAAAATTATAAAAATAAAGAAAAAAAATCGATTTTTACCAGACATGGAATTCCAGAAATTTTATTTAGTGATAATGGTACTCATTTTAATCCATTTAATAACATCAACTTTTACAAAATTTTCTAAGGAATGGGGTTTTGAACATATTACCTCAAGTCCAAAATATCCTCAGAGTAATGGTTTTATAGAATCGTTGGTGAGGATAATCAAAATGAGTTTTAAAAAATCAGAGGATCCATATAGGGCTTTATTAAGCTATCGTTCTACGCCTTTATCAAACGGATTTTCTCCAGCTGAATTATTGATGGGTCGTAGATTGAGGACGTTTGTGCCTATAGTAGGTTCAAAATTGGATCCAACAACACCAAATAAAGAAATGATTTTGAAGAATGAGGATAAAAGGATTGAAAGCCAAAACTTTTTATTATAATAGGAGACATAAAACAAGAAATTTGAAAGAATTGGAAAAAGAAGAGGGAGGTGGGTGGTAGATTTGAGAAAAAAAGGTAGAATTTTGGAAAAAGATACGAGACCGAGATCGTATATTGTAGATGTCGATGGAAGAAGGTATAGAAGAAATAGATGGCATTTAATTCCTTTAAAGAATGAAGTGAGAATTTAGATTTTAAAAAATCAGAATATGAAAGTGTTTGGGAGGAAGATGAACGTGAAAATAAAGAAGTGAATGAGCAAGACAAAGAAGAGATGGAAAAATGAGAGAGGAAAACGAAGTGAAATCTATATGAATGAAAGAGTAGGAGAACAAAAAGATGCATTAGTAAATGAAGATGAAGACAAAGGAAATGACAAGATAGGCAAACAATGAAATGTAGTCTCGGAAGAATATTTTTACGAGAAGTGGGAAGATTGAGTAAAGCACCTGAGAGATTAGGGATTTTCTTGGTGAGGAGAGATGTGTTGGCATGGATTTGTTATATATTATGTAATATACAAATATTTATATTTATATTTATATATGATTATTATATTGATGTTTTTGCTAAATAAAGCGTTCTTGTTCTAAAAAACGTCCTCTGTACACTGAGGGGGGCGAGGGGGGCGGTCCGCCCCAGGCCCCGAGCCGGCATAGGCCCCCATATATTTATAAAAAAAAATTTAATGAAAATTTCTCTTTGAGAGGCCCCGGGGCCCTCAGTGCTCAAGTAAAAATGGGAAAATTTAGATAAAAAAAAGAAAATTTAATAAAAATTTCCCTTTGAGAGGCCCCGGGGCCCTCAGGGCTCAAGTAAAAATGGGAAAATTTAGATAAAAAAAAGAAAATTTAATAAAAATTTCTCTTTGAGAGGCCCCGGGGCCCTCAGGGCTCAAGTAAAAATGGGAAAATTTAGATAAAAAAAAGAAAATTTAATAAAAATTTCCCTTTGAGAGGCTCCGGGGCCGCCTTCAAGGCTCAAGTAAAAATGGGAAAATTTAGATAAAAAAAGAAAATTTAATAAAAATGTCCCTTTGAGAGGCCCCGGGGCCCTTGGGGCTCAAGTAAAAACAAAATTTAATGAAAATTTTCCTTTGAGAGGCCCCGGGGCCCTTGGGGCACAAGTAAAAACCAAATTTAATGAAAATTTCTCTTTGAAAGGCCCCGGGGCCTTCAGGGCTCAAGTATAAATGGGAAAATTTAGATAAAAAAAAGAAAATTTAATAAAAATTTCCCTTTGAGAGGCCCTGGGGCCCTCAGGGCTCAAATAAAAACAAAATTTAATGAAACTTTCCCTTTGAGAGGCCCCGGGGCCCTCAGGGCTCAAGTAAAAATGGGAAAATTTAGATAAAAAAAAGAAAATTTAATGAAAATTTCTCTTTGAGAGGCCCCGGGGCCCTTGGGGCTCAAGTAAAAACAAAATTTAATAAAAATTTCCCTTTGAGAGGCCCCGGGGCCCTCAGGGCTCAAGTAAAAACAAAATTTAATAAAAATTTCTCTTTGAGAGGCCCCGGGGCCCTCAGGGCTCAAGTAAAAACAAAATTTAATAAAAATTTCCCTTTGAGAGGCCCCGGGGCCCTCAGGGCTCAAGTAAAAACAAAATTTAATAAAAATTTCCCTTTGAAAGGCCCCGGGGCCCTTGGGGTTCAGGGATATACGGTATTTTAAAAATACTTTTTGTGTATGGAGGAGAGGGATATTTAAAGATGAGCACTCCCCCCAAAAAAAAAATTCAATATAAGGCCCCCTCTTCTAGTGCCGCCCCAGGCCCCCAACTGCCTCGGTACGCCTCTGTTTTATTCCTACCGACTCCAAAAGACAGAAAGTTGAATGTGACATCACCAGGGATGGGCAAGCAGGGATGGGCAAGTTACTCGATTTTGAGTAACGAGATACAAAATACCAATTACTTCAGATTTTTGTAACGAAATACAAGATACCAATTATTCACGGGTTTGTGTAACGAGATACAAAATACCAATTACGTATTTCAAATACATTGAAAATACCAATTACAAACAAATTTTTCCTTGATTTTAAAATACTTTTTGCAGGGGTAATTCTGGAACTAGAGCCCTGCACGGGTACGGGTTGGCCCGTAGACCCGTTACCCGCCCGGCCCGCGGGCTTTGGAGGCCATGAAAAAATTACGGGCGGATACGGGAGGGTAGCAAGTCTAAATAAACGGGTTCGGGCGGACGAGCATGCAAATGAAATTTTATTTAAAAATTATTAGACATTCGTTCTAATAAGATTTAAACTTTCGACCGTTGGTTCTCGTTGAAACATTTTGTAATTTAAAATTAAATATACAAATTAAACACTAGGTTATTTGTTTCAAAGGTTTTATTAATTAAAAATTAACACTTAATACGTATTTCGACAATTTCTTGTCATCATCAGAAGATCATTCTGATGATGACAAGAAATTGTCGAAATACGTATTAAGTGTTAATTTTTAATTAATAAAACCTTTGAAACAAATAACCTAGTGTTTAATTTGTATATTTAATTTTAATAGACATTCGTTCATTCATTCACTAAATCTCGGGCGGGTATGGGCGGGTTTGAAAAAATTCCGGGCGGGCCTGAAGAATGGTAAAAAATTACGGGCCGGGTACGGGAGGGAAGTCAAAAAAAAATACGGACACGGACCGGCCAAAAAAAATCGGCCCGTGCAGGGCTCTATCTGGAACCCTAAATAAATTTAGTTTAGGAAAGTGGCAGCTAAACTTATATTGGAGAATACCTTTGGAAAATCGAAAACAATAAAATTATTCATGACACTAAAAAAATTTATTTATAAAAATATGAAAAGGTTTGAAAAAACCAAGTTTTCAAAAGTTTTGTCGGATAATCTGGACCTTGATGGAGAATGAATAAACCCGCAAATGAAAACAATCTTTCAACTGGGGCAGAAGAACAAAGATTTAGTCGTTCAGAGCTGGTTGAAAGAAGAAAGCAAAAAAGTTTTTTAACGAAGAGTGAAAATTTGGCGTTTTGATTGACTTCTCTTTACTGGTTTTTACTAAGATTCAGAGCAGAGAACCCACACGACGATTACATACATACAGTAATATTAAATAAATTAAAACGATTTCAGCTCCCTCTGCAAGATTCTTATACTGCGGCAAATTAAAAAAAAAAAAAAGTATTTGGTATCTCGAATTTCAGATACCAATTACTAAAAAATGTAACGAAATACAAGATAGCAATTATTTTGCCTATGCTGTAACGAGATACAAAATACCAATTAATATTGTATTTGGTATCTTGTATTTCAAATACATGTAACTGATTAACGCCCATCCCTGTGGGCAAGTTACTCGATTTTGAGTAACGAGATACAAAATACCAATTACTTCAGATTTTTGTAACGAAATACAAGATACCAATTATTCACGGGTTTGTGTAACGAGATACAAGATACCAATTACGTATTTCAAATACATTGAAAATACCAATTACAAACAAATTTTTCCTTGATTTTAAAAATACTTTTTGGTGGGGTAATTCTGGAACTAGAGCCCTGCACGGGTACTGGTTGGCCCGTAGGCCCGTTACCCGCCCGGCCCGCGGGCTTGGGAGGCCATGAAAAAATTACGGGCGGGTACCAAGTCTAAATAGACGGGTTCGGGCCATGCAAATGAAATTTTATTTAAAAATTGCTAGACATTCGTTCATTCATTCACTAAATCTCGGGCGGGTATGGGCGGGTTTGAAAAAATTCCGGGCGGGCCTGAAGAATGGTAAAAAAAATGACTGGCCGGGTACGGGCGGGAAGTCAAAAAAAAATACGGACACGGGCCGGTCCGGGCCAAGAAAAATTGGCCCGTGCAGGGCTCTATCTGGCACCCTAAATAAATTTAGTTTAAGAAAGTGGCAGCTAAACTTAGATTGGAGAATACCTTTGGAAAATCGAAAACAATAAAATTAATCATGACACTAAAAAAAATTTATTTATAAAAATATGCAAAGGTTTCAAAAAACCAAGTTTTCAAAAGTTTTGTCGGATAATCTGGACCTTGATGGAGAATGAATAAACCCGCAAATGAAAACAATCTTTCAACTGGGGCAGAAGAACAAAGATTTAGTCGTTGAGAGCTGGTTGAAAGAAGAAAGCAAAAAAGTTTTTTAACGAAGAGTGAAAATTTGGCGGTTTGATTGACTTCTCGTTACTGGTTTTTACTAAGATTCAGAGCAGAGAACCCACACGACGATTACATACAGTAATATTAAATAAATTAAAAAGATTTCAGCTCCCTCTGCAAGACTTTTTATACGGCGGCAAATTAAAAAAAAAAAAAGTATTTGGTATCTCGAATTTCAGATACCAATTACTAAAAAATGTAACGAAATACAAGATAGCAATTACTTTGCCTATGCTGTAACGAGTTACAAGATACCAATTAATATTGTATTTGGTATCTTGTATTTCAAATACATGTAACTGATTAACGCCCATCCCTGGACATCACAACTCATATATTAGAATAGAAATCTTTAATTTGCTTTTTTCCTGATATGGGAGTCAAAATCTTTTAAATTTCTTCTTTTATTCTGTAATGGAATTTTTTTTCCACGCCAATTGAATTCTCAAAAGGTAAATTTTTTATTAATATAAAAACTGTCCATATTGAGTTTTTTCTATTTTATTAATTAGAATGATTCTATTTTCAGGTTGGACGGCGATATTCAAACAAATTTATGAAATTCTACAAATTCGTTCCTCGAGTCAAATGCCTGCCATTCAGAAAGTTTTTATTTGTCGCTCTTTCTTACATTTTGAAGTTTATTCAGAGTGACTAACTTGAATGAAACAGCTTCCTTTATCCAGCTGTTTTTATTTCATTTTTACATCAAGACTCTCTCAACAAATGAATGAATGGAAATATTATTTTCTCAACTTGTTCACAAATCCATACCTGAGGACAGATCTCTTTACAAAATGAAATTGATGGATAATCTACAGTTTAACCGAACAAATTCAATTTTTGTGAGTATATTAGAGAATTTATGCCCATCAAGATCTTTAAACTTTTAAAATAGAGAGAAGAATATTTAATCATGAGCACACAAACTGCTAGACTGAAGGGCATTTACTCAATTGATCATGACTCATCTAAGAGCTTTAAGATGAGGCTTTCAATTAATTTTTTTGGGGGGCATATAAGTAAACTCTACGCGGGGCTTCCTAGAAACGATGTCTCATCTAAAAGACACGGCCAATATTTTTATCACGATGCTCATCCTCCCTCCTCATCTTTCTCTGCAAGGCCCCGACCATTGGGAATTTTTTTGGATATCGTCTCTGTCCTTGTGGTTGAATATAAAAAAAAAACTAAATTTATTAGTTCGCACTGCAGAGTGTCCATAATTAATAAGTGAACTTTCTTAAACAGTCGTTTTAAAAGTTAAAATTAGCAAGGCATTTATAGGTGCTGTTGAAGAAAAGTAAAAAAGCATTTATTAAAATTAGCAGGCAACATCTCTTCAATGCAATTACAATTATCAATATTTATTATGAAACAAACCCAGCTGGCAATAATCAAATGTGTGGTTTAAGGTATTACCAAATTATTGCCAGCCGGGTTGTTTCCTAATAATTATTGATAATTGTAATTGCATTGGAGAGGTGTTGCCTGCTAATTTTAATAAATGCTTTTCTCATTTTATATTATGTATGTATGCAGCTCTCAAGATTGCCTAGACCTCAGACATGAGCGTAGCTAGGGTTTTGGCTGGGGAGCGCCATGGGACCAACCATCCTCCTGGAGGGCCTGGAAGGCCCCATATTTTCTCAATTTTTCTTGGGTCTGGGAGCCTTCTGAGGGGAGGGGGGCACAGGCCTTCAGGGGGTGCCGGGCCCCCCGGGACTCTCCTAGATACGCCCACCTTCCCCGCGCAAATTGGCCGCAACCATTCTGGTTTGCGTTTAGCTTAAATGTACTCTATTCTAAGTGAACGACGTTAGGACTATTTGAAATAAATTATATAGTAATGGAAGCAAACTTTCGTGATAATTTTTCAATTATTTAACCAAGCTTGTTTTGTTTAAATATTTATTAGTAAGCGCTAAGGGTTCATCGTTTGATTAAAAGTTAAGAAATTTTTAACTTCTTTCACTTCACCTCAATCAGGAAATTGACAACTTGTTTATATTATTAAAATTTGTTTATTTATTTATTAGTGCTTTGAAATATTTTTAGTTTTTTTTTTTTTTTTAATTAATTAATTCGATAATTTTTCGATCGCATAAATAATCAAAATGACTGATCAACTTGATTTAGTTACAAATAAAGCAATTAGGAGAGTTGTTGCTCCTTTTGTAAGAATTATAAGGAAAAGTCAACTACTTAAAACCCCAACTATAACACCTTCTTCTCTATATGAAGAAAAACATACCAAATTTCTTGAGGAATTTTCAGCATTTGTTACTGATGGAAAAAATTTAAGAACCCTTTTACAAAAAAGTTCAAACGTTTTAGTAGATTGTACAAACTCCACTGGTAATTCTTTCTTTTCTTTTTTCTCTTTCATATTTTTGTTTCTTTTTTACTGATATAATTAAACCTTTAGGCGTGGCAATTTATCATGTGGATAATACTGCATTAATTTTGACACAATTTCCTAAATTTGTGGATAATAAGAGGCACAGAGTAACATGGAAAATAGGTAGTATTTAAAAAAAAATTATATTTACTTCTTCGGTCTTTGTCTTTAATATGTTGCGTTAATGTGGATAGGGTGTTGGCAGACGGGTAGGTCCGGACTCCGATGAGAGTGGAGGAGCTCTCACTGAAAGTTCCAGGGGCCGTTGGAATAACCAGAGACCCCCCTGGACTTCAGTTGCCAATTTAGAATGGCTGCCCTCGGAGTCAGGAATAATTTTTGTTAATAAAAAAACAAAAGTTTGATGACGGCGGCCGAGTGTGTTTATTCATTTACGTAGTTCTTATTCATAGTTTACATAGTACTTATTAATCAGATTTTACATAGTACTTATTATTCAGATTTTACATTATTATTCATCTTTTACATTGTTCATATAATTCATTTATAATTTTTTCTCGCCAACTATATATATTTGTT
The DNA here is from genome assembly GCA_023213315.1 of Euborellia annulipes. Taxonomy (NCBI): domain Eukaryota; kingdom Metazoa; phylum Arthropoda; class Insecta; order Dermaptera; family Anisolabididae; genus Euborellia; species Euborellia annulipes. The sequence goes on along the minus strand of JAKCPI010027876.1, from coordinate 69,311 downwards.
GGCCTCAAATTTCACTCTCTTTTAACACCTTAACTTTAAATGTCAGTCAAAAATTTATCTTAAACTTTTTCAACTCACCCTTGACGGATTCCCTTACACAGGCGGATTCTCCCAAGGGTTAGTGTCTCATTTTCGATCTTCATTTTCACTAACGTCCTTTTGCCTTGTGGGACACTACAAATACTTGATCCTCAGTGTCGGATTAAGCAAGATGGAAGCCCTTAGACATTCGAAATCTTGGACCCTGCCAGCTAATAATTTTACCAATATGATTCTACTTGATTATAGTCCGTTTTTATATAACATCCGAGTATCGCATTTAATTTGTGTAACACTGTATACTGCAAGAAGAAAAGAAGATAATTAATTATTTACTGAATTTATTGTATTGTTTTTAGAGGAAAATACTACTGTAGCCTCACATGTAGCCCTCCATGGAGAGCTTGTTATTACAGAAGAACTTTTAACTGATAGCAGATTTCCACAGGGCCTAGGATGGTCAGATATTTCAATTAGAAGTGTTCTTTGCGCACCTGTAATCCTTCCTAATGAGAATGTTTATGCGATCATCGAACTTTATAAAGATTTTAACGAACATACTAATTATACTCGAGTAAGAAAAAGTTAATTCCTACTGATTATAGTCTTATATTTTAGATTTACACACGACTTTTCAGCCATTTCGGCCAAAAAGTACTAGTACTTTACTGATGTACTTGTTCAGTTTTCTTATCAAAATTCGCTCCAACGATTTTGATTAAAATTCCCAAATCAACTATTTTTTAGATGCTCTTTAAAAAGTATCGTGGAAATCGTTTAAAGTACACTTTTTGCCAATCTTCATTTTCATTTTGTCACAGTTTAAAAGCTTGATTTGAGGGCTTTTACCATTGCAATTTTATTTTTTTGTGATAAATGAAAGATTTAGGGGGCAAACCGTTCAGAATTTTAAGTTTGGTAAATAAGTGCCACCCTAATAAATATATATATATATTTATTCTAGCATGATATTGACCTAGTAGTCACTATGTGTGGTTGGATTGGTACTGCTATACAAGAAAATATGCGTCGGGAAGTTCTTCAAAAGGATCATGATTTAAATCGCTATCTCTTAGATTTAATTCGAAATTATTATGGAACAGCCGTAAATATTGAATCAATTCTTTCAGATGTTGTCGTGAGTTGTTGATAAATCTTTTCTATATTTCTTATTAAATTATATATTATTAAATAAAATATTTAAAAAGATGTTTGCTAAAAGAACAGTTGGAGCTGAACGAGGAACTGTGTTTATAATGGAGGAACAACAATCGACAAGTGGTTATATCACAGCTGAACTTTTTGAAGAATCTTATAATGCGGCTGCTTGTGGGCGATTTTTTAAGAAAAAACGGAAGATAAGGTTGTTATTTTGAATTATATGAATATAATTGACACTTGTTTGGTTTGGGATCACCCAATTTAGTAATGCATATATTTTACAGCCAACGAAAGCACTGTTTAAGACCAATGAATCATACTAGACTAGACCCTTTGAGCTCGAAACCTGTTAAATAATAATATAGAGACCACTTCATGACATATATTTGCAAAAAATTCCCTCGCCTTGGAGACCACTCTTTTCCTTAGTGTCAGATATGGTTCATTCAAGTTCGAATGCTTGACTCTTCCTCGATTAGCCTCTACAATCATATATATTTTATATTTTATTAGACTCATAATACATCATACCTTGCTTGGAGCACCTGGCGCAAAGCAGGCCAAAATATATTATGTTTCTAATATTGTATTGCGATGAAAATGGATTTTCCCCATTCACTCATCAAAACAAAATATTTTTCAGGCTTAGCAATGAAAAAGGTCTTATAAGTACAGTATACAGAACAAGGAAAATGATAAATATACATGATACTGGAATGGATCCCCGTTTTTGTCATGAAGTAGAACCTCTGACTGGATTCATTACCAAATCAATTATGTGCATGCCAATTTTGGGAACTGATGAGGATGTTATTGGTAAGTTTATAAAAGTGCAATATCTAGGGACATTGTTTATATTTATCAAGGGACATGTTTGGCTTTATAAGAGAAGATTCCCAAAGTAGCACTATGCCCTGGTTTTGTTTGAGAATGGTTAAACTCTCTGCATTCGTATAAGCTTGATTGTGCCAGCAGAAAGGTGAATAATTTTATCACTTTAGTTTGGTCTAAATTTTTATTTAATTTGTGAGTATGTTTATTTTTTGGAGGGCCAAACGAAATTATTATTTTGTTTATTTTCTGAGTGAGTGAAGCTTATTTCTAATTTTATGGATTTATTAATTCTTACCATATTTTGAAGTTTCATTCTGTTTGATTTGTTAATTTTCAACCCCCCCCCCCCCCCTCTCTAGATTAGAAATAAAATTCTTTAAAATTCAATGTTCCATACTTTTCCTATCATTGTGTCAAAAATAAAATTGACTGGCATTCTTTAGGTGTAATTCAATTAGCAAATAAAGTAAATGGTTTATATTTTTCCTGCACGGACGAAAAGATGTTTGCCTCTTTTGGAGTTTACTTATCTCTATCTCTTTTCTATTATAAATGCAAGGAAAATAACTTTATTTTGGTAAGCTATTTTAATCAAGTTGGGAGAATTTCTTTTTTGATCAAAAGTAATATTAAATCATATTTCTAATTCGTAGGACAAAAAGAATCAAGTATTTTTGAATATGCTACAATTTCATATGGAGCCTTGTAAGCATGATATGACCTATATTGACAAACATCCTCAAGTTACTCTCCCTGATGACTTTAAAACGTAAGTTATCATTAAATCATCTTATTAAATTTCTAAATATCTATAATTTTTTTTTTTTTTTGTTTCAAATCATATTAAAAATGTTGCTTCCAGCACTCGTGAGCGAAATCCATGGGGGGTGTGGGGGGAGGATTTTGTCCTTTAAATTGCAAAAAAAAATCATTAAAAATGATCGATTTTTTCTCGGTTTTTTTTCCGCAGTTTTTTTCACTGCTTTTCTTTATATTCCAACTAACAGACCTCCCTCACCCTACATCCCTCAACAAAAAAAAAAAAATATATAGGATAAAGCGGGTGAAGCATGAGCGATTTCGAAGCCCTCGCAAGGAGATGGAAGCTTCACAGCTCCACGTTGCATAGTCGGTCGAATTAGCAAATATGCGGTTATAATTATCTTTTTTTTGGGCGGATCATTACAAATTTAAAATTATATATACACATTCTTTTATGTTCTTCAATATTTGCGACCAACTGTGCAGCGTGGAGCTGTGAATCTTAGATCTTCTTGCGAGGTCTTAAGTATCGCTCACACCTGACTCGCTTTATCCTACATTTTTTTTTTTTTTTTTTGAGGGATGTTTAAGGAAGGATGAGGGAAGTCTGTTAGCTGGAATATGTAGAAAAGCAGTGAAAAAACAGAAAAAATCGATAATTTTTAAATTATTTTTTTTTGCAATTTAAGGGACAAAATCCTCCCCCACTTTCCCTCCTTGGACCTAAGTGCTCATGTTTTTGAGACCTCCGTTTTCACCTACCATGTATCGTTTTATATATAGTCTATAAGTCTTTAAATATTAATATTTGTAAAAAAGTTCCATATTTATTTAAAATTAATTTTTCATTTACATCGAACTTCATTTATTGAAAATAAAATTTCTTTTTTAGATTTGCATGGTATCTTTATGGATTCGAAACAAATCTTGTTGAAATTTTGTTTTATATGCTCTCTGATGTATTGGGAGAGGTAAATCCTCCTTTGAGGACCCTTGGTATTTTCATCCTGTCGATAAAGAAGGCTTATCGGAATAATCCTTATCATAATTTTGAGCATGCTTTTAATGTTACTCATTGTATGTATAATATTGTCATTCGAAACCAAACAATTTTCACTTTAATCGAGGTATGTTTAACCTATTTATAAATATTTCAATTTAAACCTTTTTATTTTACTTTAAAATATCTAAAAAATAATAATTTAGAATGCATGACCTCAGGGATGTTCTGTCTCCTCTGTTCTTATCGGTCTTCTTCTTCTTCCAGGAGGAATCCTTTTTGGCCATCTCTCTTCAGACATTTTATTGAGAGCCAGTGGAACTCTTTCTCCTCGATACTGTCGATGACCTCTCGGTAGTCTCTCTTATTCAGCTCTCATACCTCACCCATATGTTGCAATACTCTCCACCCTTGACTTATATACAGTATAATCGATTTAGTGTTTCTGATCAGTTGGTCGCTCCACAGAATGGGGTTAAGCTGTCGAATCACACGTTTCGCTTGATTTATTTTGTTTGTGATACCCTCTGAGCTCTTCCCGAAAGATGGTAGTGTTACCCCTAGGTATTTGAAGGCACTGCAGTTTTTTATTGGAATGTTATCAAGTCGGAGATATGACTCCTTCTCTCCTGCCACAAGATATTCTGTTTTCTCTCCGTTTATTTGAAGACCCCTTTTTTTCATACTCCTCCTTGAGCTTACGAAAAATAGATTCGATGTCGTCTTTGTCCTCGGCTATTATGACCTAATCATCGGCAAAGAAAAGAGTATAAATGATGTTGTCGTCTATCAATCATTTATTTAACACTTTATGAGCATTTCGACACCAAATGTGTCATCATCAGAAGTGAATTACATACTGAACTGAACTCGGATACAATCGCATTTGTCAAACCTGGGTTAGTCAGAGTGGCGGGAGGGACGAGGTTGGGGGATAGAGAAGGGAGTTTTTCCGGGAAAGGTTGAGCTGCGTAAAAGGTGTTAAATAAACGATTGAAACAGAAAACATACCTCTTCCAAGTTCTTAAGGCTTCCTCCAGGTCTATCTTAAATGAGGTAGACACCAAGGAACAGCCCTGACCTAGATTCTTCGTTATCGGGAATTCCTGTGAGATTCTGAGACCGATCTTCACTCTACTTTTACAACCAAAACAATCTGACTCCCTCTCTCCTGTCTTGATGGACCCTTCTCGGATATCTCTATTGCTCATGCTTTCCACAGCTTGCCAAGTGGGACAGCAATCATAGATATTTTGTAGACAAAGATCGTATGGGTCGACCTTCCATGTGTTAGTTGCTTTTTAATCAAGTGTTTCAAGGTGAATATTCCATCTATACTCAATCTTCCACCACGGAATCGGTTCTGTTTCTGTGATTGTGTTATTTCTTTCTCGATTCTGTCCTTTAGCACTCAACCAAACAGTCTTGTCAGCGCTAATCTTACGCTAATGCCTCTATATCTTTTGCACAGTTGCCTCTTATTTCCTTTCTTATATATTAATATAAAGCTGATGTATGCTCCTTTCCAGCTTTCTTGGATACTACCTTCTCTACGAGACATTTATTAAACAGGCTTGTTATAATTTATAGAACACATTTCTGTGCTGCATTGACTAGCTCTATGGGGATATCTCCTCCCGTTCTTCATTGACGATAGAGCTGTTTCCACCTCTTTTATTTTAATCTTGCGCGAGAGAATGTCGACTCTTGTTTGCCCATTGCTTTCTTCCACATTTAAGAATTGGGGTCTATCTTCCCTCAACAGTGTTTGATAATAGCTTCTCCAGTCTTCCATTTTGATTAAGTTTATTAAAGCCCTTTGATTTGTGACCGCTGGCTCTTGAGGGTTTTCTATGCACTGTTCTCGTATTACCTATATGTTCATTTATCCCTCCGCATAACTCCTGCCACCATTCGTTTCTAGATTTGATGGTCTGCCTTTGTGTTCGTCTCCTTTCTGAGCATTCGGTATCAATTTTTGTCACATGGGGGTCTTTATATGGGGTATATATATATTTACAAAAATATACAATTTTTGAATAGATTATGATTAGTACTTTCGAAAAAACATTTAAAAACTAATTTTTATATTACAGAGTATTGCACTAATCTTAGGTGCTTTGGGTCATGATGTTGACCATCCAGGATTTAATAATAATTTTTTGATTGCAACAAATCATACACTTGCTCAACTCTATCCCGAATCCACTTTGGAGAATCATCACGTAGTAGTTACTCTAATGATTATTGATGTAATAATTATATTCTCTTAATTTTTTAAATTGCTTTTCAGTAAATCGATATATTATTTAATTTTCTTAATTTATGTAGAACCTGAGATTATTTCAAAACGTTCCCGTAGAAAAATATCATGAATTGAAGGCTTTGATATGTGAAACTATTATAAGCACGGATCTAAGTCATTATTTTCGATGTCGTTCTAAAATCACTTCTATACTTGCAGAAAATGCATTTGATTTTTCAAATGATATACACAGGTAATTTAATTTAATTTTAAATATCAAAGAAATTAAAAAATAATTTTTCTTTTAAAGAATGTTAATGAGAAGTTTATGCATAACTTGTTGCGATTTATCAGGACAATTTAAACCTTTCCCTATAGCAAAACTAATTGCTGAAAATGTCTATCAGGAATTTTACCATCAGGTAATTACTGATATTTTTAGAAACTGTCTAAAATTATCAAATTAATAAATTCTCTGAATTGTAATACATTTTTTTTGAAAAGGGAGATTTAGAAAAGGATATGAATCTCTGCCCTTTATCAATGATGGATAGAGAGAAAGCTTATATGGGACCTGAAGACCAAGTTCAATTTATTTCTTTTGTTTGTTTGCCTTGTACCAAACTTTTAGCGACAATATTACCTACAACAAATGAAATGTATCGCCTTTGCAAGTAAGAATGTTTTTCAGCCAAGTGTAGAATCATTCAGTTAAAAGAAAATAAATAAATGCATTTGCAAGCCATTAAAAGAATAGTAGGCCTAATGTTCTAGGTCTCGGGATAGATACTAACAAAGAAAAATATAAATTTAAATTCATTTATTTTTCTCATGATTGAATGATGTTATAATTTGGGTCTTCCTTAATTAGGCCTAGTCGGCCTAGTGATAAATCCGGCACTGTTCATGAGGACTTTCCAGAAATAATAATTTGGGTTTATTTTATAGATATTTCGATCCCAGTATGATGGAATCATCTTCATTACAAAAAATGGGTGTTTAGCAAACCGTCACATCCCAATTATGTTAAAGTATATTCTAATATGTTAATTTAGATGAACTCGCCTTGTATATAAATTTTATAAAATTAATAAAATAGTAATATTATAGGTCTCGAGGTAGATGCCAGGAAAGAATAATATAAATTCATTTATTTTTTTCATAATTGAAGGATGTTAAAAAATTTGTATTCATGGCAAGGGCGGATACAAGGGGGGGGGGGGGGTAAAGGGGGTAATTACCCCCCCCCCCCCCCCGAGATTCGAAAAAAATACCTTTTTTTCGCAAAAAAAATTTATTTTTAATGTAAAATTTTTAAAATTAATACTTAAAAATTTGATGTGTATTTATATTCTAGCAAACAAGTACAGAATGCGCTTTTAAATTACCGAAATTAAAAAAAATAGTGTGCTGTGCGACGAGTCACACCAGATTACCCCCCCCCCCCCCGAGAAACACCTCTGGATCCGCCCTTGATTCATGGCGAGCTCATCTTTTTTGTTAAGAGATTCGATAGGAATGTGCAAAACACCCGTTGCTTATAATGAAGATGATTCCATTACAATGGGATCGAAATTTCTATAAAATAAACGAATAATTCGCAAATTAATTTTTTCTGGCCGAAAGGCATTTTGAAAATACATTTTTTGTTCCAACACGTTTCATATAATTATACCAGGTATAAAAAAAATGTTGGCCCAATTTGAAGAGGGTCGTAAATAGAAAATATCTTTTCGGGGAGATTCGGCCCCTCCCAAATAAATTTTATATATGTTTACTTTCTCTATATTTATAATTTTTTGAGATTTGAACCCCATATCTCCCCCCCCCCCCCCTTCCTGCATTTGGCCCTGAACTTGAAGTTAATAATTCATTTTATTAATTTTTTAGTGAATTGAAAAAAGCTTGGGAAGAAGTCATAGAAATGCGAAATAAAAAAGTATGGCTTCCGTCAGAATCTGAACCCCTGAAGGAAGAGTGAATTAAATACAACATGAATGTATAGAGAAGGATATTTGTATTTTAAAATCTTAAAATAAATCAAGGAATCATCATTGTATTTTTTTAAATAATAAACTAAATTATATCCTCAATTAAGGAATGAAATTTAAAATTTACATATAATTTCTAAAATAATAGAGAGACATAATCGATTATTAAAAATAAATCATATAACAACTTATTAACAAGTGAGGTTTATTTTATATATATAATATATTTATATCTTATAGAATCTAGCTTTTACTTAGAAGAATTTAAATGTTCGAAAATATATTTTAAGATTTATAAATTATAAAATAATGTTTATATAATGAGAAAAATGGCATTATGAAATCTAATGTTTTGCCCTTTATTGGAGTGAAAGATTTAACTAAGATATAATTAATAATAAGAATGGACATTGTGAAAAAACACTTCACATAATTTTTTTCAACTTATCCTGAATTTAGAAATATTTTAATATGTATATATATATTTTTAGATACATACATATTTATATTTATTATTTATTAGCGTAAAGACAGAAAATCTGTCAAAATTATTAATTGTCTGAATTTCAACAAAATTTTTAAAATAGTAATCACATTCATGCATTTCTTATCTTGCCGGGAACATAGTTTTTGTCAATGACAGGTTCTTGAAGAAACATATGTAAACATCTTTCATTCTGAGCTAATGGATGTCCCGCAATTCTAAAAATAAAAAATTATAAAGATATTAGATTAAAAAATTGCAAGCGTTACACAAAAACATATGAGATTCATTTAAAAAGTTTCAAGACCAGCAGGTAAATATCAAAATGCCAACTAAATTTATTTATATTGATTTTTCTTAAAAAATTAGTCGAAAAAATTTAAATTAAATAAAAAATGCAGCAGGTCCTTTGACCATAAAAGAAGAAAGATCGTTTATTTATTTCTATCGTTGAATTTTGTAGGTCTAATGCAATATTTATCCCAAACAGACTGTAATTTGATCAGTCATTTTATTTATATTTTACAGTCACTAGATCATAGAAGAAAAATTGCTGCATTCTGCACTCACTCTCTTCTTTAGGTATTACCATGCTCAATGCTCTGCTGAATTAAAATCAATTATTCCACCCAATGCAACATATACCCGGAACAAGGGAGACATCGTCCTAGCATCCCTATGCTGTTCTGATCACGACTAATAGAACTAGTCAATTCCAATCTTTCTTGGTCCCCATGACCTCCAAGCTCCCTTCCCCAAAACCTACAATCTTCAGACTTTCAAGTCTATTTTAGGTGAGTGTGAGTTGCTGTTAGACCTCTCAAAAAGTATCGCCTTACATTCATACTATTTATGAATAATTTTGTTTTACTCGACGTTTCGGGTCTCCTTTTTATCAAAGTGTTAGATTTAGGAAGGTCCTTTGTTTTCAAGCTTGCAGTTTGCTGATCCCCACATTTTGTCAGTGGACGTCATAGGTTTGGATTTGTCTTTTAGATACGTAGTTTAATCAGGATAGGTGAAAAGGTGAAGAAAATCTGCAGCTGTCTTTTAGATCCATGAAGAAATTAGTTTGTGAGTTGTTCTGTCAGAACATCAATCTGCTTAAGAGGCGAATGAGGACATTTGAGTCTAGTAAAAAAAATATAGAATAAAAAGTCTGAATTAGCATACGAAGAAATTTTTATTTTATTTTCCTTCCATACTGAATCCCTAGACACCTTCGCAAAATTAGCCGGTTTATGACTGTGTCGAGAAATTAATCATTTGTTAATTTGGTGAAGGTGTCTAGGGATTCAGAGTTCACTCCGGAATAAGACTTTCCCCTCACTGAAGAAGACTGGCTCATTAACGGTCAAAACCAGTACGGTATGGAAGAAAAATAAAAAAAATATAAAATTTTAGTTTTTTTTTTTTTTACTGGATTGAAAAAACTTTCATTCGTCTCTTCCTAATATAAAGTCCTGAGTGAGTGGGTCTCATGTTTTTTTTTTGATAATAAATCAATATTTTCTTACTTATTTACAAAAACTTCTAAACCCTTTCGTCGATCTTCGATAAAATCTTCTTCAAAAATACCATCATCACCTCTAAAAGGCATTTGCCTTTTCCAGGCTTTCCCAGGAAGTGGCGGAACTACAATCTAATTAAGAAACAAATATATTAATTAATATTCGATTTATAAAATAATAAAATTTTTACTTACTTTGCTATCTCTTTCTAATTCATTTCTTAGCCATTCAAAATCACTGTATCGACGCCGTACACTTGATTCTTTCACTTTAAAAACCGGCAAGTTAGTCTGGAATAAAAAAAAATCATTAATAAATAATTAGTTAATATGATTAAATAATGCCATTGATTAATCGATATTGATGTTATTGGTTAACAATAATATCCTTAAGAGAATTAATCAATATGATTATTTTTTAACAAGTGGGACACAAGGTGTAGATTTCGATTAGAACTTGGTGTTATATATAAAGATGTGGCATAAAATCAGATATATTTGACCTGTCATGGAAAATTTAAACATATATATATAAATAAATATGATTTTTGCCGGATTTCAAATCTATCACGAGATATATGTACCTATAGACGATTGAAGGCATATTTTAAGGGAAAATTTTCTAATTCCTAATTAGTGATTTAATCCGAAGAATATTTGAAAAGGATGGGATCAAAAGAATTGGAGGAATGGAGTAGTAAATAGCTAGTAAATCAAGGCACCTTCTAATGTGAAATTTTTGACCTTTTGCAAAATTTTTTATTTTTGGACAAAGCCCACCATCACCTCACCTCACTGAAGTTGTTCGTTGTATTTCGAAAATAAAAGGACTTAAAGTGGAGCGATTCTAACTGCGGGTCTTTTACTTCTTCATTTATCCAATGATTTAATCATATGATAGATCTCTAAAGCTCGATTGGGAAAGTTGTAGTCAATAAGGATTATCGAACCTATTTGACGATGTAGGCCCTTTAAAGGGGTTTTAAAACCCTAAGAATTAAAGAAAAGAGAAATTCCTTATTAAAATACTTTTAGATCAGTGATTCCTAAACTGTGAACCACGGTTATCCTTCAGTGGCACTATTTTCCAATATTAGACAGATATTTGTTTTGATTTGGGGAGATGCGGAAAAATTCTGAAATATATTAAGCGAGCTGGTATCCTCTACTTTAGAAATAATTATCATTTTTTGGTACAAACAGTAACTTTACATACAATAGGTCATATGATATGTAGATATATTTTTTTAAAAATCTGTATAAAGCAATAAAAGCTTTAAAATTAGTTTATTAGGATAATTAAAATCTATTTAATCATGTCAATTCGTGATTATCTGTAAAACTTCGAAAAATCATAATTAGGAAGTTTATTCAGTTTGCTTTTCAAAAGGGCTAAGTAGATATTTATATCATTTAAACAGTTGGATTGGTTCTACCATATCTAAAGAGAGGAAGTGTTAATTAATAGGATTCAGTAATTAATAGATATTGATTAGAAAAGAAAGAGTTTTTTAAGAAATATCTAACAAATGAAATTTAATATAAACCTAATTTATTAAAATACTATAAACATTACATAAATTCTTAGAAATTAGATATTTAAAACGAAGTGATTGACTAAGCGGTGACAAATCATAAAAACATTCAAATGTTAGATTTGAACAGGAGAAAAATTAAGCTATTGATTTTGATATTTGAAAGTATAGTGAAGAAAATACTTAATTATTGATACTAAGATAAGTTAATGTAAAGGTGAAGGATGCGAATCCAAATGCACAGGCACAAGTTGACAAGAGTCATTACATACCCTCATTCGTACTTCATAATCGGTATATCTTTTCTTGCCCACCCCATGTGTGATAGGGTTGATGACATCGATTTCCAGGAAATTGGCCGGAGCCGCGTACGCATCGTCCAGGGTTTGTTTCTTTACGTTGAGTCTCCGGGTGGCATCGACTGTCGTGTCCGCCATGATGCGATGATGTAGAGCCCAAGAGAGGAGGAGCTCCGTTCCCTTTCAACTATCGCGTATCACTTCTCTGATTTTCCAACTCTCCTGCGACTCCCTTATCTGCCCGCTGATTATAAAGTGAAATATGATATTCTTCAATAGTTTATAATTTCAAAAGATTTATCAATTCCTATTATATTTTAATTTAATTAAAATGATTAAAATTATTTGAAATGTCAAAATTCAAGAAGTTAAGTTGACGTCACTAGTTTTAAAAGACTCAATTTTCAAAAATTTTAAGTATATTACAAAATTTTTTAATATAGAAATAAATAAATCAATAAAGCAGGTTCTTCAAGAATATATGGGTTTTGTTCTCAAAATATAAACCTATTACTTAAAAATCTTAATTTCTGATTAAATCAATTAAGAAATATTCTAGAAAACACATTCAGAATTTTTTTTAATTAAAAATAATTATTTCCATCAATTGAAAAAAAATAAAATGAGGAAAAATATTATTATGAGAAGAAGAAAAAATAAAAAAGGATCTGAAAAGGAATGACCGGACAAAATTGTACGGAAAGAAAATGAACTAATCTGTTTCAAGAACTAGACTATTTTCAATACTCGTTCAAGAATCACTAAACGTCATTTAAATGTCATCAGTGAATGTCATTTATGACAATTGATAATATTCAATCTTTTATTTATTAATATTTATTATACTACTGTTGCTAATATTAAAATATATACATACATATAATAGAAATAATTATAGATTCCTATATTCCACTTGCCTTTTCTGTAAATTCATGATATTATTTCCATATTATATATAAAAATTATTTCTAAAATATCTTTGTGAGAAAAACGATATAATGGAAAAGTCTTATGTTGTTATTGGAGAAGCATCAGAATCAGATACAGAAGAAGAGATTGATTCTTCAGTAAGTTTAAAACATTTTCAAATAAATACTTATATTCACTTTTATTCTTTAAATTTATTTTCCAGGAGAGTAATATAAATAATTTGAAAACTTTAACTAAATCATCGCAAGGTGTAATTTTATCTGGAGAAGCATCTGAATCAGATGAAGATATAACAAACAGTAATTCATTTATTTTAAAAATGAAATAAAATTAATTAAAATCTTTAAACTTTCAACTTTATTTTTCTTTTTTTTTAGAGGTTTCTTTAACTAAAAAAATTGCTGTATCCAATAAAGAAATCAAGAAAAAAGATATTTCAAAAAAATATCAGATTCCTAATTATGAATCTCTCCTGCATAAAAAATTAAGTAGGTTCATATTCATCAACTTGTTTTTTTTTTTCTTAAATTGAAGATATTCCAAATACATTTACAAAGAATATGCGAAATATTGCAACCACCAATTCAGTATCTTCTCCCCATGATTTATTCTTTTGCTTTATAAATAAATACATGATGGACACTATTTATAATTTTGTTTCTTTTTTAGGAGAAAGGAATATGGGATTCCATAAGAATTTGAATGATTTTGTAAATAATATTTTGAGCTCAGCTTTAAAAGATCTAAATGCTACAAATCAGCATTTACTAAAATCTCAATGTCATCTTCAAGAGGCCTCTGCTTCCTTGCGAATTCTCCATTCAAATTTAAACCATTTGAATTCTAATTTATCTCTAATTGCTAATGATTCTTTTCTTTCTAATATTAAAATTAGGCAAGAAAATTAGTATTCTGTAAAATATTAAATGTATTAGGGAGGCCCCATAACTGAGTAGATCTTGTAGTAAGGAATAAAGAAAAGAGCGATTGCAGCTATATTTATTTTGTTTATTAGTCACTTCAAGCCTACTTTTCGGTCAGATATGCGACTATCCACAGGACTGAAGTATGTCAACAAAACTCCTCAAAAAGTCAAATGGCGCAATTGTGTAAAATATTTCTTGCCATACCTTGACACGCATAACCTTTGGTCCTTATTAAATGGCAAGAAATATTTTACACAATTGAGCCATTCGACTTTTTGAGTTTTGTTGACACACTTCAGTCCTGAGATTAGTCGCATATCTGACCGAGACGTCGGCTTGAAATGCCTAATAAATGAAATAAATATAGCTGCAATCACTCTTTTCTTTATTTCCTACTATAAAATATTAATTATTTTGAAGCAAGTTGCTTTTTGAAAAAATTGATGAATTAAGTACCAAGAAAGTTGCAGCAATAAAATGAAGCCTTTGAAAGCCATAGTTTATTTTATTCCTGTCTGGTAATTACTTCATCAGAAGTTCTGCGCTGTGCTGTCATCACACCATATTTTTTTAATATAATAAATATGCGTATATATAAAATTTGTCAGAAAGGAGAAACTTTAGAATAAAAAATTTTTAATTAATAAAAAATTTGAGTAATTATTTTTCTTTTGAATTATATATATATATATACATATAATATATAATATAAATTAAATTCATTTATTTAACATAATATAAAATTATGTAGAAAATAATAAATAATTATAAGGGAATATTTTTTTTTATTTTTAATGGGTAAATATTTTCTGAATAACAATTATGTATTTTACAAATAATAATGACTAGAATTTGAAAAAATAATATTTCATTTACAATATAAAAAACAAGTCGAGTCCCCAGATGGATGGCAAAACAGAGTTTGGACATTTTTTTTTTTTTGTTTTATCCTAAAATATTTTTTTATTGAAAATAATATGTAAATATAAATTCTCACTGTGAAATCAAGATGGCAAATCTTGAAAATGATCAATCATTATATTGAGCAAAAATGACTCAACATTACTAATTTAAAAATTTTATATATATATATGTATATATATAATTATATTTATTTATAATTATATATATATATATAAAATCTAAATATTGGCACGAATCTTTTGGCTGAAAATTTGGCCTTTAGCTTTCAATAATTAACAGTAAAAATGTTAAAATTCCGAACAATCTACCACTCTAAAGATAAGAAATAACTATATATATATATTATGATATATATATAGTATTTAAGAAAAGTGTGATGAATTAGATAATATTTTTTCCTCATTCTTTTTTTCCTATTGTACTAAATAGAGAGATTCCTTCTTAACAACTAAACAAGTGAGATGGAGGGATCATCGATGGAATTCGTTTACTGAAGGAAATATTTCTTCTTTAGACGTTCTAAACTTTCATCATTTGAATTCTTTGAGTTACTTGTGCTTGTCTGGTGATTTCTTTTCAATTCTAAAACAAAAGAACAAACAAAACCAATGAAAAAATGATCGTTTTTTTGGTGTAATAAAAAACTAAAAAAAAAATTTATTTTTTCATTTTTGAAGACTTGTTATTGTTATTGAAGATTATTTAAACAAGGCCGAAACATAATTTATTTATTTATAAGTTTATTCAACTATTTTTAAATATAAACAGAGAAAATCTAAATTGATTGAACTTAAATATATTTTCTTATTATAAAGCCGAGTGAAAATTTGAAAAAAACTTATTATTCTAAAAAGAAATATTTCTCGCTTTCTCCCCGGATTAGGAAATGGGGAGAGCGCGCAGTAAAAAACTTTCATATGATTTCATAATCATCTACCTTGTTGCTAACAAAAAAAAAAAAAAAACAATACTCTTGATTAAATGAAGATGAATGATGAATAGATTGGAATTGTGAAAACATCCTTATTAAATTTTAGTACGGGATTTAAACCTGATTAAATGTATATACACATATATAGAGAAACTTGAAAATATTTATTTTTTTTGCCAGAATAAATAATTGTAATAATAGAATAACCTCCGGTTTGCGAGTTTTTAAGGACAGTTTTCTCCAATTCCAGATGGAGAAGCTGAGTGAAGGGATTCGGCACCGTGAGAGAAAGAGGGCTGATGGGGATGGGAGCCACTTGCCCTCCAATGAGCACCGGCGACCGTGGATGAGCCGGGGTTGTTTGCACCACCGTTGTGGTAGTCGTAGTAGATGGTGTTGGAAGACACATTGCTTTATCAATTAACTTCGGATCATCTAAAGTAGATGCAGCTGTTGCTGTTGCTGTTGCGGCAGTAAGACCCTGGTGCACTCGAGCCAAATCAGCCGCCAACGTTCGATGTTGAGCCTCAGTATGACTTTGATCCCTGGTGCCTCGAGACTGGCCCTTTAAAAAATTTAATTTTAGTCTTTTATATACCATGGTAGTAAAAAAATAAGCAAATAAACAGTATCAACACTATTGTTTTAAAATTATAATTATCAAGCACTTACTTATAGAGGTCAGTCATATTTTTCTCAACTTTATGTAAGTATCCTAATGCCCTTTTCAAAGAATTCTATCTGCCATCTCTAACACACACTGCCCCTGCGCAATGCTAGATTCCTCTTGTGCTAGGGAGTCAAAGATTCGCTTCTTGTCCCAAGCGACAAAAATAAATAGGGACCTAGATATTAAGGTGGCTGTAGGTATCAGATGATATAGGACAGAGAAATTGGCAGCCAATTTGCGAGCCTCTATATCATAGGTTCTCAACTTGAGAAGCATTTAAAAAAAACACTCAAATATACTGATCTGTGAAAGATACACTTCCCCATACTATTGTTGGAGTCTTAATCTGATGATCTGATGAATTTAAGTGCGCATAGAGAAAGAACAGTATGATCATCCAGATTCTTCGGGAGAGAATACACCACCAACCAAAAGTCTTTTTTGAAAAAGACATCATGAAGCTTTTAGAGAGTTGAAAAAAATATGTTGTCTCAGGAAGGAATTACTGTGAAATGTACAATTATGGTTTTAATCAGACTGTCATATTTGAACATTTCAATAAAAAAGGGTTTACAATAAAAAATCATTTTTGTTTCACCTCGACTTCAAGATAGGCATTAAATTGAGCAAGCCGGGCGTTGAGACTTTCGCGGGCTGCAGCTTCCGCCTCAATTTTTGTTCTGCTGACGGCTAACTCGAAACCACGTCGCATTGCATCCACTTCATGCCGGGAGACGAATTCGCTGCCTATCCTGGCGCGAACAGAGGACAACTCTCTCTCCAATTCGGCTTTATCCTAAAAGATAACCATACCAGTGTAAGAAATTTTTCATGTTTATATTCTTGATATCAGAAATTATCTAACGTTGTACCTTTATTTCATGTTGCATATTATTAATATGCGCCTCCAACCCATAACGAGCTGATTTTTCTTCTTTGATTTTCTGTTCTAATTCGCTTATCTAAAATAATGGCAATTTAATTAATTAGAATTAAAATATATAAGTATTTTCCTTATTAATATTTTATGTTACTAATCATTCTTTAATTTACATTAATTTTGCATATTGTAAAATATTAATTAATTTTTTACAATACAGATTTTATTTATATTTACCGTTCTCTGGCACTCGATGACATTGCAGGCATTTTGTTTGAGTAATGTCAAATTGACGTCTGCTTTTTCGTTTTTATTATTCAATCCGACACTACCTACACTTGTTGAAGACCCCTTGACAACAGCCAAATCTGCTCGGGCTTTTTTCAGCGATTGTTGTAATTTTTTTGTCTTGTCTCGCTCTGCTTGGAGTTCATTTCTCAATTCTTGATTTTGAACATTCAAAGTGAATGCCGTATTTGTGGCAGCATCCTATGGATTTAAGGAAATACCAAAAATAAAATGGACTATTTTGTTCATTTACTTTATATAAAAACTCACCCTAAAATTTCTCGCTGGCATTGTACTAGTAGTAGGTGCCTGGTTTCCATTGGTCTCACCATCCAGATTGACTCGATAGGTAACGACTTCAGGATTCGTCCAGGGGTTCAAAGTTACATTGCATTCTTTATCTTTATCTCCATGGCTCTGAAACAAACATTTTTGATTTAAAAGATAATAAAATGAAATTTTAATCTATAAAACATTAATAAAATTTAATTAGAAAAAAAAATATTAGATGCGAATTAGGAAAAATTTAGTCCTCAACACTCTTGTGTTTTGAAGGTAAAACAGTACAGGTGTTAGTAAAGTCGCCGCCACAAGTGCCTGATCTGTTCGAAAGGGGAGCCTTGAGCTTAGTCAACCAAACCTATATTTTTAAAATAAATAAATCATCTTTTTTAATGCACCTGAAGTAGAAAAGCTACTTTTAAGATAATACTTCATAAAGCTCATAAAACTAAGCCTTTTGGTTGCCTAAGCTCTGAGCGTATCAGCACTTGTGGCGTCCACTGAAAACCTATCAAAAATACCGAAAATACTTTTCTAAATTATATACAATAGAAGTGGGAGCATTTAAAAAAAAAAGTCGAGGTTATTAGTAATATGGATCCCCCAGTTTTTGATTAAAAATAAAAATATTATTTAAATATTGGAGAAATAAACAGTTACAAATCATGAATGGCACCATAAAGAAAAATGGCGCAAACAGAATTTGTCTCTAGGGGGTTTTGATTTTTTTTTTTAGGGCTCTCTTGTTTGGCATAAATCAGATTTTTTGGGATATATCGTTTGAAGTTGTACTGAATTTATATAGATAATGGTGTGACATAGAGTTCTTTTCTAAAAACAACCAATCTCAAAATCACAGCTTGAAAAATTGTGCGATTTCTAGACAATCACGATTGGTTTTAGCCAACACTTTGTTTGAAGGATGATGCTTTGGGAATGCTAATTAAGTGGATTCTCGTGACATCATCAGTATGGCTGTAAAAATCAATGGCTTATATTACCGGGAGGATTCATATTACCAACTTCTCTTCATGCCTTGAAAGCTTTACGATTCTCTCTATCCCCTCCTCTAGGGAAGGTTGACTTTAAAAATGAACAAGAAAAAGGTACTGTCGAACAGTTTAACCTTTTTCTATCGTGAATTATTATTAATTATTAAGATTTAAGAAAAAACAAAAAATTATTTCATAATAGGTTTTTATTGGATACATTGAATATGAAATAATTTTGTTTTATATTAGAGAAATGAGGTGCCTACAGCCTCAAGCAGAAAGAGCAAACATGAGGAAAGGAGATATTAATTTTGGGATTTTGATTATTGCCTTTAAAAATTAAGGGAATATTTTACCGTTGGATTATTAACTGTTGACTTTGGTTGGGCTTGTTGTTCAAGCTGAGTTCTTAAAGCGTTGTTATCATCCCGAAGAGCGTCCACAAGACGAGACATTTCCAACAAATGATTGGTTTGGGTCATGGCGCGTTCTTCAGCTTCACGAACTCTGGCCTCTTCAGCCACTCGTAGTTCCACTTGCAATTTATCAACTCGAGAACGCAATTCAGTATTGGCTTGTTCAAGCAGTTGTACGGCTGGACCCTTAAAAATTTAAATTCGTTATTATTAGAGATTCATTTGAGATTTAAAAAAAAAAAAAAAAAAAATAGATATAAATAAAAGGTTGAACTTACCATTAATTATATAAATAAAAAAGAAATCAAAAAACGCATGCAAATTAACTTTATCAGATGAATTATTCACCCTATCGTAAGAAGAGTCCTGAAGAAAATGAATAAAAGCTTTAAATTATTTAAAAATGGGATCTAAACAAAACAAATAGATCATATTTAATTTTTAAATCTAATAAATTTTTCTAATATTAATATACTTTTCACTATTTTCTGCCCAACCTTTTTTTTTTTTAAAAAATGAATGTTTACATTTGAAATTTTTTTTTATTACCAAACTCCCATACAAAATCGATTATTTGTTTTCACCTGTTGGATTTTGTTACTAATAGCCAATTCAGCTTTGAGTCGAGCGATTTCCATTTCTAGCGAGCGAAGTTGTTCTTTGGTTTCTGAATGCCGACATGAAGAGGTCGTTGACTGCTGTAATGGTGGTGGAGGTGGCGGAAGTGGTGGAGGCGACGATGGTGCATCTGAGTCTTCTTCAGAACCGTCCAAAGGTGGTGGTGGAGGCGGAAGAGGCATAGGCGCTCGAAGTTGTTTCAATTCAGCTTCCTTAAATCCAAAAATCTCTGGATTAAATTGATGTGGGGTATTAATATTAAAATAAAATAAAAATATTACAATTAAGGATGGACATTTAGTGACAAAATTTATTTCAATCGACGTTTAGGACGCTCGTCACACTCCTTCATCAGGCGCAGTCAGTCCTGGGCCCAAAACGTCAAAGAGCAGATAAATTTCGTTTTATTTCACCATTGGCTGCTCATCAATCTTAAATATAATATTCACCTACCAGACATTTATAAAATTAAAATAAATCTTGAATTCAAATATACCATTTTGTCGGTACTAAATACAGTAGAATCTCGCTAGAGTTGATTTCATCTATATTTTTTTTTTTTTTTTTTTTTTTTTTTTTTTTTATTTTTCTCTAATTAAAAAAAAATAAAAAATAAAATTTATTAAAAAAAAATTATAACTAATTACATTTTGTCTAAGTCTTTTTTTCTCGTCGAAACGTCGCTCGTTAAGAAAGTCATTCTTTTACTATTTTTTTTGCTCGTTATGCTAATTACTCGATATGAAGCGAGGTTCTACTGTACCGGTATATGTCAACACAAAATATCTGGTGGGACAAACACAACCTTCAACTACTGAAAGTTGTGTGCTGTGCGACCATCAAGTACCAAGAACTAATAGTGAATTTGGTTGTTGCAGAAAGTGAATTTGGTTGTTGCAGAAAGTTCATTCTCCTTTTTAGATTTGATCAATTAAATTTTGCCTCATTAAGAGAAGAAGAAAATAATATTATCTTACTTGTTCTTGTAATCGTCGTTGTTGTTGTTCCAATTGATTTTTTAGGTCTAAGTTTAATTGTTTCAATGTTTCAGCGAGACTCGCCGTTGCTCTTGCCTAAACAATAAAGCATTTACTATTATTACAAACATTTCTCTTTGAAGTTACAAACGTACTTGTATTATTTTATTACGTCACGGTGTTGCCGTGGATTCATATAGATGATAAATAAAACAAAAAGGCTTTATTTAAGCCATTTGGATATCAAATTTTATATATTTTCATAATAACGGTTATCGTTTAGTCATATGGCCTGAGTTGCCAAGAAGACTGTGTATGTGTGTGTGAATATGAGTGTGATTGGGAAAAAAATGGGGTGTTTAAAAAAAAGGCTTATTTCTCAGCAGTTTAAAATTAAATTAGGATATCATTCTTCGTTTGGCACCATTGCCTTTGCCACATGTCTTCTAGAGAAATTAATCACAGCATTTATGACGAAATTGAGGGGCTTGGTTTTTTTTTTTTGACACCGCATGGTCCTAAAGAAGGAGCCGTTTTGGCCCCTAAACGTCGACTTATAGCAGAAGGAATTAATTCAAATAAATTGCCTGATCATCAGCTCCGGATTTTATTTATTCGTCCTCCTCACTAATATAGCCCTATTTCGAAACAATCCCCTTCATCAGTGGAGATTCACCTTCTATCTATTGTATTAATAGTATCTTCTATCTTCTGTCTAAATCCAAATTTATTCACATCATAAAGCGTATCATTTTGTTCAGAACAATTGTGATGCTTTTTGTGACCCACTTAAGGTGAATGGTGGAGATTCACTGATGAACAAAGACTGGAAAGTTTGCAAAATATTGGGATTTAATTTTAAACCACCAATTTGAATTAGATTTTTGCTTAGAAAAAAAGCATTTTTGTTTTATTTATCATCTGTATCTATTTTACCTGTGCGGCATCCAAAGAAGCGGCTAACAAATCTGCCTGGGCTTGTCTTAATTGAGCCTCCAGTGCTGTTTGCCTGGAGCCTGCAGCGTCTAATTCTCTTTGTAATTTCGAATTATGACGACTTAATGAGCCTTCAAGTTTCGAATATTCACTCTGAAGGACGAGAACAGCCGAAGAAACTTCTTCCTGTAAAGAGTTCTCAATGGCAAAATCTTTTATAATCATTTTATTATAATAAAAATATTAATATTTAATTCTAATTTTTTAAGTTGGATGGCTGTGGATATTCAAATGGAAGAAAGGGACGGGAGCCTTCCCTGGAACAGCAGACAAATAAAAAGCTTTAAATTTAGTTGCCGATGTTTCTCTCGTTCTTAGCTAAGTAAGAACTAATAAATAATTGTATAAACGTGAAATTAAATTTCCAGTACCGCTTAACCTGTACTAAATTTTGAAAATTTTGCTTGCCCTGAAAATGAAGGCGACTAGCACCTAAATTTAAAACTTTTTATTTCAACTTGGCTGCTGTTCCCGGGAAGGCTCTCGTCCCTTTCTTCCAATTTAATTCTAATTTTTCTTAGGTAAAGAAATATTTTCCACTATTTTGCGTTTAAGTTCTGATGAGTGGATAATTAAAAAAAAAAATATTATTAAATATCATTAGAAAAATATTAGTCCATCTTAATAGAATTCTATTTAGAAGGACAAAAGAACCCGAAAATTTTTTTTGATCTTGTTTGAGTTTCTTTTTCTTCTTTTATTTTATGTAGAAATGGCATTTGAAAGGAGTACAATTAAAATATTTTGCAGGATAAATCAAAGGCTAAGCAGCTATGATTATTTATTTCTTTATTGCATTAGAACCCACAACGACGTTTCGGTCGACTATGCGGTTCCTAGGTTTCATTAAATAGAAACCCTCTCATATTCTTTGATAAACATTTTATAAAATTAAATAACTTTGCCTGGATGTAATTAATTTAATATAATTTAATATACCTGATAGATCGTTATTTAATTTTATAAAATGTCTAACAAAGAACATGAGAGGGTTTCTATTGAGTGAACCCTAGGAACCCTGAAGATGGTCGTATAGTCGACCAAAACGATATTCGAATGCAATCAGAAATCGAACTCGGTGTGAGTCACATATAATTTGCGGACTTTGCCATTTTACATTTCACCTACAATTTAAATAAAAAAATATACATATAATTAATATATGTAAAATAAATAAAACCAACGATTGATGTAAAGGTGAAATGTTGAAGTTAATATTGATAATGACACCCCTAGTGCTCTGAAGATGGCCCTAAAAAGGACCGAAACGTCAGCTCTGAGGAAAAATAAATGAAATTATGCTTAGCTGCTCTCTTTTTGATTTCTAATTCTACCTACAAATTATACAATCAGCTATAAAAAAAAAAACTTCAAATAATAAAGAAATGATCATAGCTACTTAGCCTTTTATATATTCTGCAAAATATTGATTCAGCTATCCACTTCGCTTAAAATATTTTATTTTATATTGTCATATTTTTTCAAAATAAACGGCTAATTTATTAATTTCAGTTTCTAATCTCAATATTTTAATGAAAAATTTTTATTGAAAGATGAATTGAAAATTACCTTGAGTTTATTCTGCCAAAGGGAACAGTCTCTTTCTTTCACCTCCTCTAGTTTAGCTAAAATGTCATTCAAATGCTCTTTTAGACTAGCAGAAGTGGACTCTGCAGCCCTTTCATCCGTTGTGGATCTATAAACAAGATAACATGTAATGTCATTTTTTATATTATTTGTTTGTTTTTTACTTACAATTCTCGCCATCGTCTTAGGTCAGCCTCAATTGAATGTAAATGTCGAGCGTTATCTGCTTCAAGGCGTTGTTTATCTTGAAGTAATTCTTTTGTTGTTTGAGCAGCGTCTGACAATTGCTTCTGCAATTCATCTGCTCTTAAAACTAATTGTGCATTCTCTGTAGACAATCGACGCTGTTCTTCACGACTAAGCAACTGAAATTTTAATTTAATTATTAAATATTAATTCTCATGAATTTAAAATAATTTAACTTACAAGTTCGTGATCTAATCGTTCTCGTTCTTTATCTCTCGCGTTTGCTTGGATTCGTCTTTCTTCTTCTTTAATTGCAAGTACCTTGTCTAAATTTGCCTTTTCCAGTTCGGTTTGGTGAATCAATTCTTGAATTTGAGCTTTTTCTTCTTCATACTAGAATAATAAAAAAAAAATTCTAATTCCGTAGAATAAAAAAAAAATTCTAATTCCGTAAATATCGAATATTATTATAAAATCTTGTTTATTCCAGTTATTCTCTGATCGTGGTTTGATTCGTTTAAGATAAAAAATTTGCAAGATGAGTTTGTGTTTGATTGGGCAAAAATTTATTACCTTCGCACACACTTCATGAAGATGTTTTAGCTCTTGTTCTTGATTACCCAACTTGAGACGACATGCTTGGACATCTTCTAAACTCTTTGCATAGAGTTGCTCGAGTTGAGTCAATTGCGCTTGTAGGAGGCTAATAACATCATTTCTGCTTCTTGCTGCCTCTTGAGCCTCTGCTAATTCGTATTTAAGTCTATCAACCCTCTCAGAGAATTCCGCACAGCATTCTTCTAGCCGGCCACGATCTCGGGTTGCCTCTCGAAGTTGAGCCTGGAGAGCTGCATGGCGAGGGGTCTAAAACAATTTTTTGACTTTTAATATCTATTATTGCAGCATTTCTAGAAATGAGAAGCATTGAATTTTTGTATAAGTCATCCTTTTTCATAACATATATTCTCTTATAGTATTTCAAAAATAAGGGAAACTTAGTTTTGAAACTAGACGAGTTAGATGATATGAAAATAGAATTCCAGGGGGAGGAGGCTTTAGTGAGCTCGGAAAATATACAAGAATTTGGAAATTCATTAAAATATTAAATTGTTAAATTGAACGTAACACGAACTTGTGCGAATCAGGTCGCAGCGTAATTTATACTTACTTTGAAAGAATAATGTTGTGGAGTAATTTCATTGTGAGATAATCCACTTTCTCCATCACTAATTAAATCAGGACTTTTTAATTCTGCAAATGAAAAATAAATGTTTTTAAATATAGAGAATCATAGTTATTTGGATTAGGGCCCTTGGCAAAAAATCTACGTGCCATGAATTTTTTCAGGGAATAATCCAAAAGGCAAGTCAAGAGACATGAAAAAATTCAACATTACTCCAAAGGAATATATGAGAGGAGGAATTTTGCCAAGTGATTAAATGAGATCAGTCTATCTTGATATGGTTATAAAAAGAATTGGTAAATAAAATAATAGCAGCTGAAATTATTTCGTTTATTGGCTAATGTTTTTTGCTTTTTTTTAAATGTAAAAGTCTGAATGTTTGAATACCTTCAATATCAGCCGAAATTGACGAAAGATCAGGATGCTCTGGCGATGAATGGCCTCCGCCAACACCATTACTGACAACGATATCTTCAACACCCTGAATGTCAGAGCTGGTACAATCGCCAAAAACAGACAAAATTTTCATTATATGACATACTAATATTGATAAATAATAAAAAGCATTATTTCAAAATGTAAATAAACATAGTGACATTTACAGATTTTTTGAATATTTAAAATTTACAAGATGAATTATAAACCTGGGGATGATGAAGCTTACCATATGAGATTATATAAAACTCACCTTGAAAAGGTTTTAACAATGGCAAAAATTGTTTATATTAAAATATTTTAGACTTTCAAAAAAATAATACTTGCGTATCTAATCCATTTTTAAAACTTCATTTTTTTTTTTAAGTTAAAATTGGCCAAACCAAAAGTTGATGATTCACCTCCTAAACTTAATCCAGCTTATTATTATCGTCCGAAAACTTTGGAAGATGATGCTCGTAAACTTGACCAAATTCTCATAGAAAATAAAAAAGTTGTAAAAAGGATAGCTGAGATTCAAAAGAGAAAGGTCCATTTCATATTAAAATAATAAATAAAAAAAAAAAAAAAAAATTAAAACAAGTAATTGAAATTTACGTTTTTTTAGCCAAATCCGGATTTTTTCTTAACTAAGAAGAAAAAAAGTTATACAAATTATAATCTACGTTTAAATGATTTATATATGATAACAAGGGAAAATTTTGAACTTTGTAATAGAATATTAAGAAAGGTATTAAAAAGTCATAATTGGCATCATCCTTCATTTCATAAATATAAAAATAATAATTAAAAATAAAAGATGTATAAAATAACTTATTTTATAAATTCTATTTTAGCAAAGTAAATATAATTTAAAAGATATTTTGAAAGATTGGAAACGCAATGAAAAATTAATGGCTTCTAAATCTAGATTTCCATTATTTTGGCATATACAGAAAGAAGAAGAAAAGGACAGACCTTTGCAAGTGTTAAGTATGCTTGGAAAAGTAACAGAATCCAAAGTGGATTTTGCAAGAAAACGGCCTAGGTATTTTGAAAATAATAAAAATTACAATTATGAAAAAAATCCGGTGTGACTGGTCGCATAGTATACAAGGTTCTCTTTGGTGAATTGAAAGTTGTGTTCTGTGCTTGTCATCCAAGATTTTTGTCTTATTATATACTATATATATACCCGGTATATTTATTATTTGGATATACATATATCTATATCTTTAACAAATTCTTCTGTACGTGTGTATGTGACTAAACTCCTCCTAAACGACTGAACCAATTATGATGAAATTTTCTGTGTATGTTTGTGAGAGTCCCGAACAGGTTTTGTTTCACAAATAACAATAAGTTACTGAGTAATTAACCGTTAAAACAGAAAAATTAAAAATTAGGAGAAATCAGTTGCCATGGTCAACAAAATTATAAATACTCCCCCCATGTATACAATTTTTTTTTTGGTAATTGACAGTTGTGATTCTAAGCTTGTCATCCAAGATTTTTGTCTGTGTATCCCCCCTTCAACCGTAATCTATATACTATATATATACCCGGTATATTTATTTATTACCTTTGGATATATATATATTTTATACCGTATATATATATATATATTTATTTGTTTAAGGTCTTTTTCGGCATCTATGGTTATTTAGACCCTCTCCAAATGATTGGTAGCTAAATCAATTGAAATAAATTTTTTGCGGCGACGTTTAGGCTCTCCTTTTAGAGCCATTTTCAAGAGAGAGGGACTTAGAAGGAAATGTTGGAGGTGGATTGTTTACGGGATCGCAGTTTTGCTGGTCCCGATGTCTGTTTAGTTCCAATTTAACTTAAACCGAGAAAACCAACCTTCGCATATACTATATGTGAAGCGGAAAGTGAAAAGGGTCCTCTTGTCGGCGATGTAAAAATCAGGACGGGTATTTTAGTAGAATTAGATCAAAAATACCAATTTTTATTTTATTTTTTTTATTTTTTTTTATATATAGTTTTTCATTGCTCCAAACGTTTAAATGCGTTTTCCTCAAAATCCTTTTTTTTTATATCTGTAACTTTGAAAGGCTGTAACTTTTTTTTTGAGGTATCATAGTGCTTTTGGTCTTAGTTCAGGAAGTTCATGAAGTGTGTGCGAAGGTAATAAATTTTTGCCCAATCAAACACAAACTCATCTTGCAAATTTTTTATCTTAAACGAATCAAACCACGATCAGAGAATAACTGGAATAAACAAGATTTTATAATAATATTCGATATTTACGGAATTAGAATTTTTTTTTTTATTCTACGGAATTAGAATTTTTTTTTATTATTCTAGTATGAAGAAGAAAAAGCTCAAATTCAAGAATTGATTCACCAAACCGAACTTCAGTTCAGGAAATTATCCTCTACAATAAAATATCAATAGGTCAATTTGTGAAATTTCCAACAAGAAGTTCTTTTCACTTTCTGCATCATGCGAAGATAAATTTTCTCGATTTAAGTTACTCGTAAATTAGAACTAAACAGACCTGGGGACCAGTAAGACTGCGAACCCGTAAACAACCCACCTCCAACATTTCCTTCTAAGCCCCTCTCTCTTGAAAATGGCTCTAAAAGGAGAGCCGAAACGTCGAGCAAATTTCGAGAGAAACTAAATGTGCGTTAATTGTCAATATTTAATGTGACAAAAAATAATAATTATGTTTATTTAAATAAATTTAATATAATATTTTTTTTATTAATTAATGAAATGTTTAAAATTTTAGATGTTTTTTTGACGTCGTTTTAGAATCTAATTATCGGCCTCTTGGTAGAATTGTATTCGAAATATACGATGATTATTGTCCAAAAACGGCAAAAAATTTTATTTCACTATGTAATGAAGATGACAATATGACTTATAGAAAGGCATGTAAAGAAAAAAATAATAATACATTTTAAACTTATTGTTAAAATTATCTACATTTTTATAGTGCCCTTTTCATTTGATTGTACGTGATCTACTGATAGTCGGTGGGGATATTGAAAAAGGCAATGGAACTGGGGGATATAGTATATATGGAGAATATTTTGAAGATGAGAATTTTGTTATCTTGCATCGTGGAAGAGGTAAAATATCAGAAAAATAATTAAGCTATTAGTTATATAATATTTATCAATTTGCCTAGGTGTATTAACAATGGCCAATAAAGGTCCAAACACAAACAATTCTATATTCTATATTTCTCTTGTGGATCTTCCCTCTTTGGATGGCAAAAATGTAGCTTTTGGACGTGTGATCAAGGGATATGATACTTTGGATAAGGTACAGATTTAACCTTTTTAACTGAATATGATGTATTAAAAAAAATATTATAATTTTAGATGCAAGAATTTACATCAAAATACGGTCGGCCAGTTATGCGTGTGATTATTGCCAATTGTGGTACTCTCGAGAATCATGATAAAAAATAAATGGAATTTACTAGAAATATAGTGTATTATTTATGGAAATAATATAAATTTCAACTTACTCATCAATTACCGGGACTTGTTCAGCTACGCTGTGAATTACAATGGAAGAAACTTGGGGTTTCCGAAGGGCATCCAATAATGAACGATTTGGATCTAATTCAGGCGGAATAAAATCAATTCTTTCCACCACAGTAGCCTATAAACAAATACAAAAATGATTTAATTAAATAAATTCGAAATGTTTTTAATGAATATTTAAATTATATTTAAGTTTGTCTACAATATAAACTTCGAGATATATCAACCCGACTAACCAAATGATGAGTAGAAACGGCCGGAGGAACATTCAAATTAGGATAAAAAGGAAGTTGCTTCCTTTTTATCCTAATTTAACCAAATGATGCTTTCATCTAAGGGAAATTATTTTCTTTGAAAACTTATGTCACGTGTTGACATTTTACTAAAATATTACGAAAAAAAATCTGATGTGATTAGTCGGACAGCACACAACTTTTTCTTACCTTCGGTAATCGAAAGTTGTGTTCTGAGCTTGTCACATCAGATTTTTTGTGTCGACATATATGTAGTTTTCGCCAATGTATTAGAATTCAAGAAAATATGGTAACCATTTGGAGAAAATCGAAAAAAACTGAAAAAGTACATCAGTAAACTAAACTACTAGTACTCTTTAGCCGATTTTTTTCAAAAACTTCTTGTCACGTCTGATGGGGGTGCCTAGCTTGAATATAAAATTTAAACTTCCTAGCTCTTTTCGTTCTTGAGATATTTTGTTCGCAGACAGACACACCCAGACAGACCATGTCGCGAAAACCACTACTTTTTTGGATTCAGGAGACCTCAAAAAACGTGTAGATCCATCAAAATCTCGACATGGAATTTTTGACATCAAACCAATACTTTGTCTCTATATCCCCCTCACAGGGCCAATTAACATATATTGGTAAGAGAAAGTAAAATTCAATTCCGAGAAATTTTACTTGATCAAAAAATATGTTTTTTGTTTATCTTTAAATATAAATTATATAAATTTGGATATTACTTTTTAGTTGTTTACCTGTCGTGCAGGAAGCCAAAATGGTGGTTCATCGTCTTCCTCTTCGCTGCCAGCAGGACTTCCAGCAGCTAAATCTCTCATTGCCAATAAAGCCGTACGCCTTTTCCGTTGAGCTGAGGCTGAAGCAGAAGGTCGCTCTAAGCTAGCAGTTCGTACAGTGACGTCACTTGTGCCGGAACGAGGAGTAGCTAATAAATCTTCCCCATCTTCTGGAATGGTATCGTCCATAATAGGAGGCGGGGGAGGTGAATCTGAAGGAGGTCCTTCATAATCTTCTTCTTCTTCTTTTAAAGTGATATCCTCGTCTTTAAAATCGTCATTCTTAGATAAAATATCATTTTGTTCTTCATCAGGAGTTAGAATTTCATTTTCTTTGTTTTCTTCTATTTGTTCAATTATTGTTTCCTTAACTGATTCAAACATCAAAGGCCGATCTGTAGAACTTATTTTTGGAGGAGATGTTGGAGTTTCCGGTTCAGTTTTCGATTCATTAGCTTCATCTTCAGGGCCACTGCATATAGTGTCTCTAATTTCGGAATCGCTACTTGTGGCAGGAGGCCCATGTTCGATTTGAACATGTACTACCATCGTGGTTACACTTGCTCCCTCGTCCTCGCTGCTCCTACGATCTTCCACCTACAACAAGAAACAGGGGTATAGATCTTTTTGCTTTTAAATAGCAATGAGAAGTGGCTGCAGACTTTGAATTGGATATAGGAGACGTAGCATCCAAGGAATTAAATAAAAAACTTTTATTTAATTGTTAATCGTCTATGTTTCGGTCGCAAATCACTACCTTCTTCAGGACGATAAATTGTCAAAATGCAAGATGTTGCTTTGGCAATTAATTGTCCTGAGGAAGGTCGTGATTTGCGACCGAAAAGTCGACGAATAACAATTAAATAAAAGTTTTTTATTTAATTCCTTGATGCTACGTCTTCTATATCCAATTTTTGCTTTTATTTATTTATTTTTTTAATATACCTGTTTATCTGGTCTGCTGTAAATGACTTTGGCTCCAGATGTTGGCAAAGGTGAATCGCTATCCTCTTCTTCATCATCACTATCTGATTCAGCACCGCCGGATGAGGAACGGCAAATAGGAGGCACCATATGCCTTGGAAGAGAGGAGGCATGACGTTGAGCTGGAGGGCCCATTTCCCTAAAAGCTTCGTCAATTAGTTCATGTGTGCGTGGCAAAGAGAGATATTTAGTAGTAGCTGAAGGCGGCCGTGGTTTGGCCAAAGCCACTTGAGCGAGTTCACGGAGTGCTTGGTCATAGCATTCAAGTTGTGCATTTATGTGACGATTATCGGCAAGCACTCGATCGAAGCTGGGTGCTGGAACTCCAGAATTGCAGACTGTTGTTGCAGCATCGTAATATGCTGAACTTTGACTCATAGCAGCTGGCATCGTTGACCAACTCTGTAAAAATTTTTAAAATTATTTATAAATATTATAAAATATATTTTCACCAATTGAATATTAGGTTAAAT
Source organism: Euborellia annulipes (assembly GCA_023213315.1). Lineage (NCBI taxonomy): Eukaryota > Metazoa > Arthropoda > Insecta > Dermaptera > Anisolabididae > Euborellia > Euborellia annulipes. The sequence continues at coordinate 38,234 of JAKCPI010027876.1, read as the reverse complement.
ATTATTGAGTACCTGAACAGATACAGATCGATGACGAGCATGAGATCTCACTCTCCTTGGTGGTGGCTGAGGTGCAGCCCCAGTCACAGGATGATCTTCGAGGCCATCAAGAGAACGACTTGGAGGTACTGCAGCATCTAAACTCCTGGTGCTTTTGAAAGGAGGTGGACCAATGCCAGGGGATGCAAATAATAATCGATCCGGACGGACAGGAGGAGCCAACGAATTGTTGGTGTCAGCAACAACCGTAGTTGAAACAGCAACAGCAGCAGTAGTAGTGGTAGTAGTAGTAGTAGTACCATTTGCCGCCCATATTTCCTCACGGCCTTGTAAAGTCCCTTTTCGGCCCAAAGTGCCCGTTGGTGTTAAGTCAGAATCCTTAAATTATGAAAAATTCTATTAAAACAAATGAAATATTTCCATTATTTCGAATTCTGAAATTTATTTAAATTAAAAATTAATACTTAATATCTATTTCGACAATTATTTATCATCATCAGAAGCAAGGGCGGATCCAGAGGTGTTTCCCGGGGGGGGGTAATCTGGTGTGACTCGTCGCACAGCACACTATTTTTTTAATTTCGGTAATTTAAAAGCGCATTCTGTACTTGTTTGCCAGAATATAAATATACATCAAATTTTTAAGTATTAATTTTAAAAATTTTACATTAAAAATAAATTTTTTGCGAAAAAAAGGTATTTTTTTCGAATCTCGGGGGGGGTTTTTACCCCCCTGTATCCGCCCTTGATCAGAAGTGATTACCTTCTAATCATCTGATGATGACAAGTAATTGCCGAAATGCGTATCAAGTGTTAATTTTTAATTAATAAACGTTTGAAACAAATAACCTAGTGTTTAATTTGTATATTCTCCTTAAGTGGTGTTGCTGAAGTTGGTTTATTTGAGAAATTTTAATTTACAAAATGTTTCAACGAGAATCTATGGTCGAAAGTTTAAATCTTATTAAATATGATGAATAAGTTGGAAAAAAAGTTTAAAAAATTTTTTCGAAAAATATCCAGTTATACTGGGAAAGTAGCAAAGTATATTGAATTTTATTTTTACTTTTTCAAGAGGCTTTTCGTTTATCAAGACTCCAGGAAATATGCCATCATCTGGAACATCTATAGATGGTGTCCTTAAAAGTGGCGGTTTTCCTTCAAGATTTGGAATTACAGGTTGAGGTTGTCCCCCTTGGTTTGAATTTGAATCCAACGGCAAACTCTCATCTGAATCCCAGTCGCTTACAGCCTCGTCACTAGCACCCTTGAAATAACAATATTCGGAGAATTTAAGAAAAAAATGAAATTTTTTTTGAAATATCATCATTAGAAAATTTATTATTTTAATTCAAGACATACTTTCTGATGAACAGAAGCTTGCTTGCTGCTTAGAGGTTCGGTGGGTTCGCCGACAACGCCTGTTGCTCCCAGAGAATCATGCTTACTAAAACTATGGCTGGGAATCCATTGGGCTGAGTCAGTTGGTTGTTGGGTCTGCGGATTCATCTGATTTGGAGCCAGGGTACCTGCTGGGGACTCATCATGAGGACTAGCAGCTGAATCAGTTAAAGATTCTGTAAAGCTTTCACGTTTCGATCGCAGTGATCCAAGGGTCAGAAGACTTCTTCTTCTAGGCTCAGAACCTCCCTGTATAAAATACCAAAAAAATTTTATTAATATATTATTATTAAAATTAAATTTTAATTTTGAATATAATTACTTGATCGATTACTCCACTTTGTATCAATTCCCAAGATCTTGGAGGTTTGCATGGGGGAGGGATGACACAACCTGGACTCGCTTTACCTTCATCTTCAGAAGAGGTGGCTGGAACCAATTTACTCACCGGAGGGATCTGTGAATTTTTTTATCAATTTTTTACTTTCTATTATAATCAAAAGTTCAAAATTTAATATATATTTTATAATTATAATTGATATGTATGAATTTTTTGATTCACCATTTTTGAGATAATTTCCTTGGAGTTAGACTCGGATATTGACTTTGAGCCTCCGCCACTCCATGTTGTTGCGTCGACGCTAGAGAGGGCCATGCTAGATGTCGTTTTCGGGATCCTCGAAATAGCTGAAGTTGTGGATTCTTGATGAGAAGTGGGAGGCTCCATTGCCGGTAATCCTTCTGTGGAACTTGACGCAGATTTCAATTCTGCTGCAACTGCTTTGTGGCCCATTTGTTGGGCATGATCTTCGGCCGTCCAATCTTTTAAAGAAAATAAATTTAATAAATATTGAGTCATATTGAGGAGTTGTCAGTAGATGTGTATTATACATAAATTATTTGTATAAAATACATAGCAATGCAATCACTCAGGTTATAAGATGCGCAAAGTTTGAGTTACAAAATTGTTTTGATTAATCTGTTTTTTCATAAGAGATTTTCATTTCGTGGAGACTAACTACCTGGCTGCCCGCTCCTTCATTGTTTAATAGGCAACAGCCACTTTATTTCTCCAAAAGTTTATTATCTAGATTCAAAGCTAAATTAATAACTCTAAAAAAACTTAATTAACAATTTAATAATTATAGATTGCAAAGATTTGGGATAAATTAAATTTCCTAGACTGGGAAAATAAAATTACTCAGGTTCTGATCTAATCTACAATCACCTAAAAGCCTGAGAGACATAATTGAATTTCTTATTTACACGAACATTTAATTTCAACTACAAACAGAGATCAATGAAACACAAACAAGAGGAGAAATAAAGAATTATTCTGGAACCAATGGTCATTTATTATTTATTTTATTAAATATTTTCAGTTAAAAGAGTTTATTATAAATAAAAATTTTTTTTTTTAATTGCAAGATTTTGTATCAAGTTCAACCTGATTTTTATATAACTAAATGAAAAAAGTAATCTATAAAAATAATGAATTCTCACCGTTGGAATCCATGACTTGTCTTTGAGCACCATATTCAAGTAATGTGCGTACCAGAGATGCATCGCCAGCGCGTGCGGCATACATCAAAGGAGATCGATTGTCTCTATCAACAACATTGGCAGAAGCGCCATGTCTCAGTAGCAACTCGGCACAATCCCGATGACCAGAGAGAGTCGCTACATGGAGAGCAACTTCGCCATTCTAACAACAAACAGGATATGCATTATCAAAAGACACAAAGGCACGCTAACTGACCATATCCTTCCCTTTGTAGAAATATTACGTACAATATTGCAAGCATCTGTATTGGAAATGCCCTGTTTGAGCAATAAAGCCGCTAATTCGAGGTGTCCATTGGCACAGGCGATATGGAGGGCTGTATTCCCATGTCGATCGGCTATGGCCGCATCTCCGCAGTTTTTCTCTAATAAAATCTGAACACATTCTCGTTGCCCGCATTCGATAGCCTGTAAAAGAATCAATGAATCATTCAACTCAAACAAAACAAAGGGTGATTGAATGCACAAGTTTTTTTTATTTCCTTTATTTGGATATTATTAGACTACGGTGGCTCTAGCTTCCCTCTTCCTCCTCCCTCAAACTAAATTCTAGAATATTATTAATTGGTTGAAATTGATTCTTCGTTGACATATTTCAAATTTTAATTTTTAATCAAGAAAAGGTTGCAGGAGCAGAGAATGGCAGCCAAATTTTTTTCTTTAAATATTTTATTGGGCCAATGTTTCGGTCTCGATAGAGGCCATCTTCAGGGCCCAATAAGTGTCAAGGAAATATATATAATTTGCATTAGGCAGCTATGTGTAATGATGCTCATCAGGTGAGAGATCTTTGAATTAATTCAAATTCATCCATTCATCATTCAAAGATCTCTCACCTGATGAGCATCATTACACATAGCTGCCTAATGCAAATTATATATATTTCATTGACACTTATTGGGCCCTGAAGAGGGCCTCTATCAAGGCCGAAACGTCGGCCCAATAAAATATTTAAAGAAAAAAATTTGGCTGCCAGTCTCTGCTCCTGCAACCTTCCTTGATACAACTCAACAGCCACAACTACAATAATAACTTTAATTTTTAATGTAGACCTATAATATAATAGGATCTTAACCAATTATCTTTGGGAATTTTATTAAAAAAATATGGAGTGAGGGAATTCATATAATTTAATTAGTTCAAGTTGAATGGTTGGCAATTCAATTGAAATTAATTTTTATCGCTTGAAACAGGAAGGGAAACTCTGACCCCTAGCACAAGAAGCAAGTATTCTATAAATGAGGTACAAATAAATATAAAATATTAAAAAATTTCCATCACCTTAAGAAAGGGTGTCTTGCCGTCAGCATCGCATACTCTCGGATTGGCTTTGTGATCGAGAAGTGTAACCAGGAGCATAGCGTGTCCTCGAGCAGCAGCAAGATGTAAGGCTGTCCTGCCTTCTCTATCGACAGCATCTAAATCTGCCGAAGAGGCCTTCTTAAGCCATGGTCGGATTTTGTCTAAAGTGCCAAGCCAAGCCGCCTTATGTAGCTTGGTGATACTTTTGTCACGACCTGACAAATCAAGTCGATATCCTCCACATTCATGGAAACTGGCAGCAAGAACTTCTTCAGAAGTCTCGATATTCGGACTATCTAATAGTGTATCATCGCCACCTCCACGACGACCCTTCACGAAATTCAACACTTTTCGCATTTTCTTGGTTTATTATAGGGATCTGAAATCAGAAAAAAATCCACATATCTCTGAATAAGTAAGATTATTTTCTAAAATATTATTCAAAGATTTATTTTTATTTTTATTGTCGAAGAATTTTTATTTTAATAAGACCAAAAGTGTAAAAAATGTATGATAAAGATATAGTTAATTATCATATTTCAACATACTTGAGTAGGAAGAGGTTGAAAATGAGGATGGAATAAAATCATTTTGAATTGAAAATATTTAATTCATAAAACACAATCACAATTTTCCAAAATGGAGAAAATTTAGTATGACGATTGAGGAATGTCAAATATTGACGTGAAAAGTCAAATAAAAGCTGAATATAAGCTTAATTTTGAAACCAGAAAATATTAGATCTCGAAAGGAAAAAAAAGAAATTTCCTTGAATATTTAAAATACAGAGGAACATAAAATCTTTGACCCGAATAAAAATATAATAAACGAAATCAGTGATAAAATGATCTACTGTGTTGTTTAAAAAAAAATGAGTTTGAATTCATAATTTTAAAAAATATATTTCGTATTTTAAAAAAATTTTTTAAACCATGACTTATTATTTTTTAAACGTTTTTTTTTTTTATTTTAATAATCAAATTTCCTAATAAATCTTCTATCTTGGCCTTATCCCTATGTGGAGTCGGCAAAATTAATTTATAAAGAAATGGGACCAAGCAAGTCTCATGGCGCTTGTAATGAAAAAGGGAAAAAAAAAATCTGACATAAAAGAAAGGAAGAAATGCCAGCCTTAGCTCGGGTATCTTGAGATCGTCATCCACGTACACACTAGAAGTGAGCCCCTGAGTGAAAATTTCCTAATAAATATGGAACTTTTAAAATAATTTTCAATCTTCTGTGACTTTACCGCTCTTTTATTCCCAAGTGAATAATTTAACCTCAAATGAATATTCGCCATTTACAAAAAAAGTAAAACATTTGGAGAAATAAATTTGCGTGGATTTCTCAGAACAAAGTCCCTTTTGCAAGTAAATTTCAACTAATTTATTTTTCAAACTTTCTTATTCAGTAATTATATATACTATTACTTTTTTTTTAGTTTTTTGAACCTCATACAAAAGAAATTTGAACAGCCGACTTGCTTTGCCTCTTATTTGGTTCGTGTAATTATGGCTTACTTTTAAGAGTGCGGATAAAAAACAGGGCAAGTAATCAGTTATTTAATTCTTTATTTGTTTTTATTATTTACCCAAAGAAAAATGTTTAAATACCCTGGAAAACCAGTGTTTTCAGAATTTTTTTCATTTGGTTTGATATCTGCTCAAATGGAAGTTTTGTTGGGAAACTTTTGGTGCACTTTTTGACCAATCTTTTTTCGCTGCATTCACTGTCGATTCCCCATTGTCTTGCATCCTTTTCTGAAAGTTTCATACTGGTAGCTGTTTCATCCGCCGTTTTGAGATCTAAATTCTTCATCACTCTCTCTCTAGCATCTATCTATCTATCCATCTAAAGAAAAATACAACTGTAACTTGCAGCTTAAATGTAAATTGTTATCTAGTATATCGTGTAGAATTTGAAATCATTTATATAAAATGTAGAATAACTTATTAAATGTAAAATCCGAAAATTCATTTGAAACCATGTCAGGCCTCAAAGAAATTTACATTACATAATCTTGAAAACGTCCGGGTAAACGAATATTTCTTTGAGCACTGCTTACATTATTTGATGGTTCACACTGTACTGTTGGTTTATTTTCATCAGCTCAATCTACCTGACGTTCCTCGTGCATTTTTACTGGGGGTTCGGGTTCTGGCAGTCGGGGCATCTCCACTGATGCACTCGGTGGAGTATAATCTAAATCCAATGAATTGTCTTTCGGAGTCAAGGCACACTTTGCAATCTGGTCCACATGTCTCCTCCACAATCTGCCATCATCGAGTTGTACAGTGAGGAAATATTAAGTCCCACCCATGCGTTTTCTACTTGTGATTATTTTATTGTTTTTAGATAAATATTATATATTTTTTAATGGAAACTTTCATGGTTCAAACCTAGAAAAATTCCAATAATGATTTTTATTTTCTTTTATTAAAACAATGAAAAAATCACAAGTAGAAAATGCATGGATGGGGACCCTCACTGTACTTTAAAACCATATTTTTACTTTCTCTTACAAATATATGTTAATATATAGGGAGAAAATATTGCACCTTAAGTGGTGTTGCTGAGAAAATATTGCATTCATGTCAAAAATTCGACTCTAACCATGGGCGTCATGGGCGTACCCAGGTTCAAATCTAGGAGGGGGCATGGTCAGATCATGGTCGTCCAGGGGGGGGGCAGATCATGGTCGTCCAGATTGTGACATAGCTATTTTTTATATAGAGGGGTAAAGCCTTCGAATTAAAGGCCTAAAAACCCTCGAGTTCTAACAAAAAGAATCATTCCCCGTCACCATCCACCAATTTTGTTTCGTTTCATCACTTTATAAACATTTAATTTTTTTTTTTTTTGTTGCTTCTAGGGGAGGGGGGCAGCTGCCCCCCCTGCCCCTCGCTGGGTACGCCCATGATGGGCATAACTAGAGAATTTGACTGGGGGGGGGGGGGCATGGGACCAGCTATCCTCCGGGGAGCCTGGAAAGCCCCAAATTTTCTCAATTTTTCTTGTGACAGGGTGCTTTCTGGGGGGGGGGGGGCTAGTTACGCCCTTGCCTCTGACTCAAATAAAATATTAGATTGGGAGGCCTTATTCAGTCCGTTTAAAGAAACAAAATATATTTCAAAAATACATCTTATATATTTATTTATTTATTTTTTCACACAATTATAGACTCTCTTCTCCTGGAAGACCTGTGGTACAGCGGCCGAAGAAAAAATTAATAAATAAATAAGATATATTTTTGAAATATATTTTGTTTCTTTAAACGGACAATAAGGCCTCCCAATCCTACCTACTGTTATAATCTTTTAATTAAAATTGGCCAAAGAGCTCTAGTTCTTTATTGATATATTTTTCACTTTTTTTCTATTTTCTCAAAATTCTCTCCGACTAATTTGATTGAAAATTCATAAATCAATTATTTGATATATGAAATGTATCATGTATCATTTTGTCCTCAAAATTGTTTGAACCACATACCACTCACACCCGATTTTTTGACAATAGGAAATTATCACAAGGACTATTCAAATAAATAATAGTTCGTAATTAAATCAAGCTTCCCTCTTTACAATATTTTTTTTAGAAGCATTCATATTTTTAAAGTATTCTTTTGAAGAATGCTGCACATAAAAATGTTTTCTTCATATCACCAATTGTTTATTTACTGAAACCCCTTAGGATTCATTAACATTTTCTAAACCTTGGGCTCTCCTCATAAATAAATCTGTTCTTTTTGCTTTTTTAGTATTTAATCATTATTTTAATTTTTCATATTCTTTTAGGTTTCAAAAATCAATTTTTGTTCTAATTTCAATTGAAACATTTTATTGGATGTACTCCCTCGTGAATCTCAATTACGACCTTCCCGTTCATTGCCTGTCTTTTTCTTCAAGATCCCCCTTCTCCTTTTCCATTGATTTGAGCCCGTATTTTATTGTCCAAACCTGGCCTCTGCTTGCCCATGAGTAGAAGAATACAATATCCCATTATCTTATGCTTGATATAATCCTCGGTTAAAAATTCTTGGAATTTAATTAAGTAAAGTCGCTAACAATAATTCTAAGCAACCCCATCTTGAGAAAAATTCTGGGAACCTTTCAATAGTCTTGCATGTAAGTGAATGAAAAACCTCGATCCATTTAGAAAATGCATCAATTACAATCAGGAAATAGTAATTCATTAAGCGATCTACATAATTAATATTAACTTTTCCAAGAACCATCAGGATTAAATGATCTCTTTGAGAAACGATAGGGAGAGAAGCATACACCTTTTAAAAAATATGATAAATTTTTGTAACCAATCCCCGATATGAAAATGTATGATGAAGAGAGATCTTAATTTATAAAGAATTCAGCTGAATTATACAAAAATACCTTAAATGAAATTAATAATAATACAAAAAATATATTACAGTATATTGTCTTAACTAACCACCATATGTCTAGTAATGTTAAACTTGTTTCGACATTCCATCAAATCTACAAGAATTGGTCAAACAATACATAGACCCATGGGTCCCTCCTGCAGGAGGGAAAAAACTTGCAATTTCGAAAAAATAATTAATAAAAATATAATAGGAAGAAATACATAATAGTGTTAAATAATATTAAATGCTCTTAGAAATTATGAAAAAACATTTTTATATTTTATAAATTTTATTTAAACAAGACCCATATTGATATGAATTTATTCTTATAAAAACCTACTCCCCCCCGAGCAACGGCCTTCTCAATTATTTTATATCAGTTCATTAATTTCAATTAGTTATTTACTTCGGAATCTTAAAAATATTTTTTAGGATGTCCGGATTTTTGAGAACCACAGCTATTTATACTAATTTTAATTAAAAAAAAAAAAAAAAAAAACTCATAAATAGTGCATGCAACTATTTTAAATGGAAAATGTAACATTTACCTGAAAAATACAATTTTTTAAAAATAATTTCACTTTAAAACAGACAAATTTATCAATTGATCTTTTTTCTCGGTTATTTCTAATGAAAAAATATATGTTTAATTTGGATATCGATTTCCATGACGAAAAAAGAGGACTGCAGCATCCCGCCTAGTGGGGTTGTTATTTGGAGATTTAAAATTTTTATTTTCTAGTGGTATGAATATGAAAATATTATCATTCTTTTAAAATATATATTTTAAATGACCGTTTTGGTGAAACTATTATTTAAATGAGAAGCGCTATAGTGTTTTTGTGAGAAAATCAATACTTAATGGACGCTAATTTTCTCGTTTGGTGAAGAAATAAAAAGTTATTGTTTTGACTTACAGGTGGCGATTATTGAGTGCCGTAAGCGATAATGATAAGAGCAAGCAGTCGCCTACGAAGTGCCATGGTTGAACGAGTGACGTCTCCTGGACAACAACGACGAACATCGGTTGCCGTCGACGCAGCACCCGATCAGCTGGGCGTGCCCACGACACTCGGCTTTCGTTCTGCCTCGCCCCCACCTGTCACCCACCTATAGGCAACCGAGCAAACACACAAACACCCATGATCCTCTTTTCAGGAATGATCGTCGGCTGGTTTAGGGGGGTTGCCCGATTCAGAAGCCCGCCTGCGATCTCTGTCGTTGCCTTCTCGAACTTAGTCATGTAAAGATCCATTTGTTTTTATTTTCATTTGTTTTTTTTCTTTTTATTTAATTTAATTTTTTCATTTTTAGGCCGGATAAACTACAAAACAACCTAAATGAAGTTTTAGCAGCAAAACAAAAGCGGTTAAGTAATTGGATTATTGAAGTAAATGTTAATTTTATATATTAGACTAAAACATTTCTTTGAAAAAATATATTAAATTGAAATTATCATAAATCATTATAAAAACTATAAAGTAATTGTCTCTTTAACACTAATTTCAATTATCATTTTTTTTTAAATGAAAATAAAATTATATTCAAATCATATGATCCAAATGTCAAAATTAATCACTCTGTTTGTCAAAGATAAAAAAATTCATTGTTTAAGATTTTTTTAATGATTTATGATATTAACTTTAGAATAGCTTCATTTATTAAATAAAAAATTAGATTTCTTTTTTTAATTTTGAAATCACTTTTCACTTATTTAATTAATATAATATATAGATTTGTCACATGATAGATTTAAGGTTAGATAAATCTTAATTTAAAGTTCATAATTGAATTTAAATAGAGATACTGTATGGTTTTAAAAAATATAAAATTCCTTTAAAGATTTTATTTTTTTGGCAAATTTTTCTTGATCCTATTCATGAAAATTAAGGACAGTATCAGTAGTTATATCTTTTTCATCAACTGTCCCTTTTCTAATATCTTATTCTATATATATATATTTTGCTTAAATAAATAATTTCCCCGCCCACCCCGCAGTGGCGTCATTTGGGAGGGGGGCAGGGGGGGGCGATTCGCCCCCCCCCCCAAGGGCTCTGATTTTTATACAATTTTATATTATCCTAAATAAAATACTCCAAAATACATCTACGAGTATACAAATTGTATAAAATTAAACAATTAATTAAATTAAAAATGTTTTGGCCAAATTTGAGTACCCGTTTGTAAGTAAAATTTAAGAAAAAAAAAATGTTTGCCCCCCCCCCCCAAGAAAAAATTTGCCCCCCCCCTAAGAAAAAGTTGAAATGACGCCACTGCCACCCCGCACCGCGGTAATAATAAAGGCGAAGAAAGAAGAAGAAGCTTAAATAAATAATTTCCCAATTTCAATTTTTTCAAAACAAAACCTTTATTAATTTTTTTATTTTTATTTTCAGGAAAAAATAAAATCACTATGGATAAATTATCAAAAGGAATCTTCAAATTCCCGAGCAATATTTCTACAAGTCCTCGCATCTCGTTATACTGTAGACAAATTGGCCTTATCAAAAGCAGCTTCCGATTTGTTACAAGTATGAATTTTTTTGCGTTTATAATAATATTTACATTTATGTGAATCACCTAATAGTCCTACAGCTCCGAAAATACAGTGGATCAATATCGAGCACAAGAAAAATTAAATACAGCAGCAACTCCACTTTATCTTTGGCTTTTTCGACAAACCGGACGATGCACTGGAGGAGTTCAATTTCTTGTTAATCTTCGTGCCGATTTGATTGTAAGAATTTCACACATTCTTTCTGGTGTTGGGAAAAAAGGAGACAGAAAATTTTTATGTAAGATAATATTTATATTATTTATGGTATTCATTCAAAAATATCATATTCCTGAGTTTTCAATAGATTTCTTAAATCCAATACTATGTAAAAACTATAGCGGAATATTTGAATGAGTCAATTACATTTTATTTTTTTATAATAATAATAATAATAAACGTAATCATTCTTTTCATTTTACATAGGAGGGCTGAGAAACATAGTGGTGTAAGTCAAGAAAGTCAAGTTGAGAAAAAAAGGTATTTTGCATTTATTGCCATAAAAAAATCACATGTTAATAAAGATCTAATCTCTTTTCTGCTGATGGCATATCGACGTTCTAATTAATAAGTGCCCAACTCCATTTTTGTTTATTTTTCAGGAGAGCCAAAAAAACATTTCATTGTCATTGTTAAGTCGGTCATTCACGATCGCTCCGCTCCATCCGTCCAAATGGAGCGATGTCACTCCAAAAACTAACCGTGAGTGGGGAAAAACAAATGGATGACGTGGAGTGATAGGATGAGTTGGTAATCCAATCAGTCCAAAATCCAATTTCGTCAAGCCATCCGTTCATCACTCCACTTCATTTCACTTGTGAATGGGGAAATTCACGTGGAGCGATAAAGTAAATCTGTATCCATATTAATGCAAAATAGGTTATAAGAAAAGCACACACACTCGATGAAACACGTACTGGATGTGGAGTGACCGTGAATGGGTGTAATTTTTTGGATATAATCCAAATAGATGACATCCATTGGGAGCGATCGTGAATGGCCGGCTTTAGAGCCAATGTTAAACATTTTTCGTGCGGCAAAGTTTCGAACTGAAAAATTTGAATACCTTTCTTACCCAGTTCAGGGCATAAGGAGAATAATATTTTTCAACAGAAAATACAAAAAAATGATTTTCGAAAAAAGTGTAGTTAGACACTTTACTAATTAGAGCGTCGATATGTTATATATAATTTTTTTATGATCAAAAAAAAAAACACCTGGTAAAATAAATTTAATCATTCTAAATTCAATTTTCAAATAAATACACATTGTTTCTTGCTTACAAAAATTTATTTATTTTACAAAAGTTGGTTTATTTTTGAAATATTCTTTAGTTTACTGTATATAATGGTAGATGGCATCCCAATAATATGTGAAATTGAAATAACTCATTTTCAAAAAATTTGACTTACACCAACCACTATGTTTCTCAGCCCTCCCCATGTAGTAGCCTCAAGTCCTCCTTCCCCTGACCTGGTTGGCCATCAGGGAGTCTTATAGAAAAACGGAAAAAATATATAAATTTATAATCCTTTATTTATATATTATAACTTTTTAGTATGCCCTTGACCTGTGGCTCAAAGGTAACTGGAACTAGAAGCCGAAGGTTCGCATCTCATACAAAAAAATTTGTTTCAATTGCATTGACTTCCAATCATTTGAGATAAATAGGGACGGGGTCTAAATGGCTTCAATTGCCGAAAAAGACCTCAACTTTATTTAACCATTTTTAGTTCTTTTTCATCTAACCATTTTACAAATACTTCATTATTTTTTCCATTTCACATTTTTTCTAACTTCTTTTCCTGTTCAAGAACTTTCCCTTGGAATATACTTTTTTTTATAAATTGTTTTCAGGATCTTTTAAATAGCTCTGTCCTTCAACCGGATGAAAATCTAATTCCACTTCAACAGTTTAATACTTCTTTACGAGAACTGCTGGCTCTATGGTTTGGGGTTGGCTTCTTGACTCTAGAACGAATAACACTCTCCTCAGCTGAAAATATGCTTTCTGAGATATACAAATCTGATGCAGTTCATCCTCTTCAGAATAGATCTCAAATGGAATCTAGATTGACTCCTTATAGACGGTGCCATATCTTCACTCATGGCTCCATGCCTGGTGTTCCTCTTATAGTCCTTTATACTGCTCTTTTACCTGAAATTGCAGACCAAGTACAAGGCATTCTTAACCGAAATAAAGGTAAAATTTATTTCAAAAGTTAAACTGAAACTATACCTCTCCAAGATAATGCAAAAGTTTTAAAATTGAATATAATAAAATCTTATTTAAAATTTAATTAAATAAGAGTTGAAAATGTATTGATTTTGTGATTTTGCTAAGGCTCGTATTATTTTAGATATTCTCATTTTACTTTTTAAAATTAGTGAATTTTCTTATTTTTTTAATATTTTTTTTTTATTTTAATGTTTTTCTTTCTTTTAGAACAAATTCCTTCTTTTGAAGATCCAAATTTAATAAAAGCTGCAGTTTTTTATTCAATATCTTCAACCCAAAAAGGATTACAGGTAAATATTATTACTTTATGGCTAACATTAACTCTCTCCGTCTCAAATTAGTTGCTACATTTGAATATTTTTCTACTATATACTATATTTCTATATTTTTGTTTTGTTTTGTTGTATTTGTTATTGTATTTAAATATGTATTGTGTTTGTTGGACCTAGCCACCGAGGACTGGTGCCTCTAAGCGGGTCGTAATAAATTTATTTATTTATTTATTTACGGATTATTGGTACTCATTAATGTTAACTTGACAAGTACATCCTTGCCAAATAGTTTAAAAATATTGCTTCTGAAAAATTCTTCCAAAATAAATGTTACATTTATGAAAAGTCGAAAAAAACATAAACTTAGAATGAAAATAACAGATTTATAATAATTACATTAGCAAATACACTAGGGTTAATTAATTTAAATATTTTATATTTTAAGAAATGTAGCAACTAATTTGGGACAAAATTTTTCTTCTGGCCTCGTGGCTTGCGCGAATTTTTTTTAATGGATATAGATTTCGATATATATATATTTTTTTTCCTTTTTTTTTTGTTTTATTTGTTGTTATTGTATTTGAATTTGTATTTTGTTTGTTGGACCTAGCCACCGAGGACTGGTGCCTCTAAGTAGGTCGTAATAAATTTATTTATTTATTTTTGAACCAAATATACCAACTAATTTGGGATGAAAAGATACTTAAAGTTGTACAAATGTTCGCCATAACACAAAATAATGATACAAAAAATAAAATAAAATATAAAATTTTTAATAGAATTATGGGCTTAATCTCCAAAATTTTATTATAGTAAATTCTCTTTCATCCCCTAAAATGAATAAATTTTTTCTTTTCAAATTTTCTTTAATATTAATATAAAATATTTTTATTTCAGGGTATTGATCTAGGAAATTACTTAATAAAACGAGTAGTTTATGAATTAATTAAAGAATTTCCAGATCTTCAACAATATTCAAGTCTCTCGCCCATTCCTGGTTTTCGAATATGGATTCTTGAAAGAGTTAAAAAAGGTGAATGATTTTTTGCAATATTGTTTTGATAAATGACTTATTGTAAACTATTTTTTTTTTAGATAATGATAATATATTATTAAATTCTAATGAACTTAATCTACTTCAAAAGCACCTAATGGAGAAGAATATATTATTGAAATCTGAATCACTGGTTCGTTATATTCTTTTGAACCCCAATTTATTGGTCCAGGACAAATATCTGGCTAATTTATTAAAAGAACCTCTCCTTCGACTTTGTGCTCACTATCTTTATAATGAAAAACGGCGTGGCTATGCTCTAAATTCAGTTGGTAAATATAAAATATTTTTTTTAATATTTATGCAGGAGAGAAGAAGCTATAATAGTCTATCCCCTCTGCTTCTTAATAGTAATTTTTTATCCTCCTATAAGACCTTCTACTTTACTTTTTATTTCTTTATGCCCATTAACTCTTTATACGTATTTCGACACAAGATGTGTCATCATCAGAAGTGAATTAAATACCGGTACTCAAGGGTAAATACTAGGGTCCGACCGAAACAAGATTTTCAGCCGAAACCGAAACCGAATATTCGGCCTCAACCTTAGTTTCGGCCGAAACCGTAACCGAAACCGAAACTTGTATTTTCTATAAAAAATTTTTTTCATTTTATCTTTTTTTTTTTTGAATAATTTTTTTCCCTTCGGTGAAAATCATTTTACCTTTTTTTTAGGGAGACTAAATTTTTTTCTCCCTCAAGTGCAAATTATTTGACCTTTTTTTTTTTTTTTTTTTTGCATGCGAGTCTCATCCCATTTTTTCAGACTCTGGTTTCGGCCGGCCGAAAGGTTCGGCTACTTTTTGGCCGAAACCATGATTTTTGGCCGAAACTGGCCAACCGAAACCGAATATTCGGTCGGTTCCTAGTAAATACTGAATGTTTTGAATAGAATTGCATTTTTTCTTTTTTCAACTGGAGTAGTCAGAGTGTGGGGATGGAGGGGTATAGGGGAAAGAGAAGGGAATTTTTTCCAGGAAGGTCGGTCGGGCTTGGTGATGAAACAAAAGCCATATTTTTATTATTTGTCGTAATAATTATGAAACAATCTGGTGGACTAACACACAACTTTCTCTTCCTTCGTAATCAAAGTTGTGTTTTGCTTTCACCCAGATTTTTGTGTCGACATATATTTAGTTCCCGACAGTACGGAACATTTGAATTCAGATGTAAAATTTATAAGTATGGGAAAATATTTATATTTTGTTACCATGGCAACCATTTCTCCTATCTTCCCTATGAAATACAAGAGTAAAGTGGTCTTCAGAAGATTTCAATCTCAAAATGAGAATATACATTTTAAAGAGCATCTAAAAAATAATTGATTTTTGAATTTAAAAAAAAATCGTTGGAGCAAATTTTGAGAAAATCGAAAAAAACTGAAAAAGTACATCAGTAAAGTACTAGTACTCTTTGGCCGATTTTGATTAAAAGCTTATTTTTCCGGTCCAGGAGGGTGTTTAACTTATATATAAAATTTCAGCCTCATAGCTCAATTCCTTCATGCTTAAAATTGAACACAGACACACCCACACACACACCCACACACCCACCACACACAGACAGACCATGTCGCAAAACCACTTTTTGGATTCAGGGGACCTCAAAACGTGAAGATCCATCAAAATCTCGACATCAATTTTGACATGAATCCAATACTTTCTCTCTATATATATATTACATATATACATAGGTAAGAAAAACAATAAATCAAAGTTGTCCCAAATTTGTAAACATACTGTATATCTGTATTCAGACATTGTACCTCAACAATTCTTTATTTTACCAAGTATGTTGGAATGTTTAAAGTCTTGTTAGCGTCCCCAAGTTAATTTAAGAGCCCTAAATACAAAAATATAAAATAAATTTGTTCCTCTCTCTCAGTTACCTCAGCATCTAATATTATAGCAATAAATTGTACAAATATTTTTTTTTTATTCTCTTGTTTTTATAATTTTTTTCAGCTAATTTTCATTTAAGAAATGGGGCAGAAATTTGGCGTTTAAATTGGATGGCTGATATAAATGATCGAGGTTTGAATAACTCGTTTGGCATTATGGTTAACTATAGGTATTTTTTCAAATAACATTTTATAATTTTTGAAAAATTATATTAATTAATTTTACATTTTCTACACAGGTATTTTTTAGAAAATACAGAAAGAAATGTTCAAAACTATCTTGAACATAAGGAAATAGCTGCCCAAGAATATATTAAACAAATGGCCAAAAATATAAAACCTGTTCATTCTAAATTATGATTATATTCATAAATCATTTATTTTTTGTTTATATTGTTAAAAAAATATATTTTTTTTAATTTGAGTACGTAATTTTTTTATAATCAATTTTTTATACTTCAAAGTAGTAGTTTTTAGGTGAATAATTTTTTTTTTTTTAAATAAACTTTGTTAAAATTAAAAAATGTATTTAGAAGAAACTAATTAAAATTTCAATCTCGTGGCACCAACCGACACCATATACATAGGAAAGATTTTAAAAAGCTAAAAAAGGGCTATTTTAGTATATTATGAAAAATAGTAAAAATTTCCCACCATTGCGATGGGTATTTATGATAGTTCTTCGTTCTTTTGAACTAGTTCAACGCAAAATTCTTATTTCAAGTCCTGCCCTCTATCTGACATTTCAAAATAACCTCCAATTTATTTTTCTCCTTCTTGATTACTTTATTCTTTGCCCAAAATTAGGTAACGAAAAGAAAATATATAAAAATTCATTTTACAGCAAATAAAAATGTCATCGTTAGTTAAAATATTAAGCAGAACAAGTTTTAGAAAGGCAAATAATGGCTTGATATCTATTTCTCTCGTAAGAAATCGTAAGTATTTTTGACATTTTATTTTTGTATATTTAACAATCATCATATTAATATAACATTTTTTTAATAGATTGGAATAAGGATTTTTTACCTGGGCCAGTACCTCAAAATCATGAAGAACGCGTGAAGGCTGCCAAGAAATACAATATGACAGTTGAAGACTATAAAAATTATGACGAGAGTGAAGGATGGGGAGATTATCCAAAATTACCAGCTATTGGAACAGAAACTAAAGATCCTTATTATCCTTGGGATTTTCCTAAAGCAAAGAGAAACTTCAATGAGCCTGTAATTTTTTATTTTATCTAAAATGACTTATTCTTTATAATAGCAAAAATTACTACCAATTTACTCCCTTAGAAGCCGAAAGGGGTTTCTAAAAAAAAAAATACCAATGTACGTTTTTTAGAAAGCTTTTCTCACTTATTAGAATTTATTATTTATACCTAAGAAATATTGAAATTAATTATTAATTTTATTTCAGATCAATCTATCTCTGGCTGAAATGAACGAAGTAGAAAAGGGTTGCAGTCAATAAAAAGACCCTCGGAAATCGTCACAAATGAAGAGTTTTTGTAAATAGAGGCCCCATTATTGACTGCAACTCTGCTCTAATTCATTCATATTAATTTTTACAAAAAGTCCCTTCCCCTAAAGCGGTATGCTGACTAAGGCCCTCAAACAAAATAGAAAAGGGAGGAACTTGGACTTTGTTTTGTTTATAAATAGAAATTAAGCTTTATTTTGTAGTTGAAGAATACACTTGAAAAGGACCAGATTTTATACAGTACAGTGTAACGCTTAACGAGGATAATTCGTTCCAAAATCATACAACCAAAGCTAAACATTCGTTATGCGAAACAATAACATTCTCTCCATATAGCTAGCTCCCCCCCCCCCTCCCCATGACACAGACTGATGTGACATGCACGCTCAATCCGGGACTTTCCCTCTCCTCGCTACTTTTTATACAAAACGTTGCACGTTATGCGAATTACTCGTTATGAGAGGTGCTCGCTAAGCGAAGTTCTTCTGTATTATTAATTTTTCAATTCATAATAAGATCTGGCTCAATCCGCAGCGTTTCAAATGCTCATATCTTATTGTGCAGTATTTTTATAGAGGGTATAGAACCTGAATTTGGACTAGATATTGACTATGACTTTCGAGTCTTCACATCTAGTTAATCTAATCATATGATTAAATAAAAGCCCAGTTCGTAGTCAACAAGCCTAGACCGAAGTTCAGTTAACTCAGGGGTTCCCAAACTTTTTCAGTTCCCTGTGCCCTTAATATATTAGAATTTTTCCGCGGCACGCCATGTCAAATCTCGGGACAAACCTTATGTTACTGATTGTTTTTCTTCGTTCCGAATTCAGATACGCACTGATATATCTATACCTCTTATGTTTGCAATTTTATTTAATAAATAATTAAAATTCCTGACTTAAATGTTTCGACTAACAACGACTTTTGTAAGAGCGAAAAATTAAAGGCGAATACTATTTTTTTTTGCATTATTTAAAAAATCTTCACGGCGCCCCAAGAGAAAAGCCGCGGCCTACAGTTTGGGAAGCCCTGAATTAATTCCTTAGGCGAAATTAAAAACAAAAGCTTTAATTATTTTTTTGGAAACTTTTATTAAAAATTAAATAGCTTTAATTATTTTAATTTTTAATATATACCTCAGATAACTAATGGGAAAAAACTTATTTTTTTTTAATTCGAAGGCTAGGCATGTTTTTGTTTACTATATCGATAATTTGTTCTCTGACGGATAAGTCTGACTAGATGTGAAGCAACTAAGAAAATTTCTAATGAAATATTTTATTTTTTTTTAGCTTCATATTGATGCCGACTTATATGGTGAAGATCGATACAATCCTAATCTCAAATTGCGATATTCTTGGGGCTTCATACTTTATAGATTTTTTATTCAATTTTTGGGCTTAGGCTTCGTCTGCTATTATTTTCTTGACGATTACAAAGGTTTTGCGCCAATTGTTAGTATTTAAAATAATATATCTATCATAAATTTGTTTATAAATTTTCATAAACATTTTTTTTTTTTTTTAATTTCAGCTAGTTAAACAATATCCCAAAGAAGGTGTTAAACATTATACTTTTGACATTGAAGATTAAAAATATTCTTAATAGTAAGATTATTAGTATTTATTTAAGAAGTTTTTCTTATGTATTTAATTATTTGCGAAAGGTAAATAAAATCTCGAATAATTATATGATTTTATTTCCTTAAGATGCAATTCTACTGAAGCAACACCAGGGACAGCTAGCCTTTTTTGTTGCACTACTCGTTTCAGCGACAAACTGATACCGCATGTCGGCTGGTCTCGCCTCAGTAGAACTGCGCCTTAAGCCATAATATATTAATTAATTAAAAAAGGATTAATTGATTAATTAAAAAAACAACAAGCTTCTTTTAAATAAATTTATTAAATCAAATCTTTATAAAATTTATATTATTTTCATTCATTCTTGATTATTCAGCATTC
This sequence comes from Euborellia annulipes, assembly GCA_023213315.1. Lineage (NCBI taxonomy): Eukaryota > Metazoa > Arthropoda > Insecta > Dermaptera > Anisolabididae > Euborellia > Euborellia annulipes. The sequence goes on along the minus strand of JAKCPI010027876.1, from coordinate 18,117 downwards.
TTAATCCAGATCCTAAAAATAAATTTATATTTCAATTATGTTTTATTATAAATATATCATTTTATACTAAATTAATAAATAATATTAAATTAAAAAGAAGCAAAGGAAGGGATCCAAAAACCCGAAGAAAGTTTTAGAAGAAAAATCACCGTCACCATATAATCGTGTTTTTTTTTTAAATTACCCCTTATTTCTTCAAGCGAGTCCTTGACACAATTGGGTTTTGGGATACTGCTTACAAAATGTACATATTCTCGTGGAATATATTAGCTCGCATTTATTTGAATATACAATCGTAGACCGTTTTCCGGGACTGGTAGGATCATCAAAGTATCCGCCATCCTGGCCGGAATTAGACCATTCTCCATTTCCACAATTGTCATCTAAACCTGAACACGAATGTGCTCTAGCTGGCACACGTTTTCCAGGACTTGAAGGATCTTCAAAATATCCTCCGTCTTGGCCTGAATTAGACCATTCATCATTGCCACAATTGTCATCTAAACCTGAACACGAATGTGCTCTAGCTGGCACACGTTTTCCAGGACTAGAAGGATCGTCAAAATATCCACCATCTTGGCCTGAATTAGACCATTCGTCATTGCCACAATTGTCATCTAATCCTGAACACCGTTTTCCAAAGCCAAAGAGCTTATTCAGCATTCCTTTACTTTTCAACTTATATCTGAAAATACATAAGATAGTTTATTTACCATATTAGAATAACGTTTTCCTGGCGAATTTTGGCCACCATAAATTTTCTCAAGTTGTTTCATTATATTTAAACGTGGACAGGTAATATCTTGTCCCCCAAGCAAACCACATGTTCTTTTTCTAAAGAAAGAAATAATATCATTACCATTTAAATTAAAAGATTAAAATGTTTATTCCTAAAAGTTAGGATATTTTAAAGAAATTATTCAAATTTAAATAAAATTTTTATGAGAGGAGATGTGACTGAGCGATTTTTTTGGATAGGTGACAGCCAAGATTAGAGCGAAAGGCACCTGTATCTTGAAATACCGGTACGCGAATGAAACCCACACTTGTTCTATTTTCTTTCTCGCTATTCATTCAAATCTTGGTTCCCATACGTCCAAAAACATCGCAAAAACTTTTTATTTTTTATTATTATATTATTATATCTTTGAATAATTTCCTAACTTTTAGTTTCAAGACCTTTGCTACTTACTGAAACCTCAATGCTTGTCTTAGAGCATAGGGAAGAATTTGATCATTAGGACTAATCCCAAATTGGAACTCTTCTCCACTTATTTACAAAAAAAACCCACTTAATTAATTAAGATAAGAAAAAAATTCACTTGCTTTAATATAAAAACAATATAAAACTTTATTTTAACAGTGTTTTATTTAAAAATGAAAAGAATATAAGGCTTTTCTGTCCTTCTTGGACAATAATTCCCATTTCTACTTTGAGGAACTTAAGAAAACTATAATAATTGAACGAAATGTTATTTAATAATTTTTTAAATAAAAAAGTTTTATTATGTTTTTATATAAAAATATGACCCGTTAAAGTTGAAATTCATCATCACTTACCTTTCATTTTCGATCTTCATAGATTCGATAATATTAATAAATAGAAAAGAGACAAAACAGATAGTAAAAAGCTTATTCATTTTATCTCTATTTTTTAACTCAAATTTCAGGGTTGAACTGCACCGCTGACTCGGTGCGAAGTCCCTTATAAGGAAAAAGGGATTAAATAAAATCCGCCCCCTCCTCTTTGAATGGTATTTGTTTTGAGCAAACAAAAGAGCGAGAGAGCAATATGAACAAATGACACCCATTTGGTAGAAATGTTTCAATTCCGAATTTAATTAAGAAGCACGATCCACGGTATTTATAAAGAAATAATTAAAATCAATCATATTATAGATTTTTATCTCTAAATGAAGCCATCTGTTATTTGTTCATATCGTTTAATGATTTATTACGTTATAGAAAGACAACATTTTTTTTTATCTAGGAAGAAATTAATTAGAGGGTGATTCAATCAACTGAAAAAGTATTTTGATTAAATAAGAACGCCTCGAGTGTTTTTATAATTATCTACAGAAAAATAAGTACATTGGATTCCGGATAATTGCAATTTAAATTTATTTTCTTAGATAATCTTAAAAAAGAAGATTAATCAGCTAGCAGAGTGGCCTCTATCTAAAGGGGCCTGTACACGAGCAATAAAAAATGCATATTGCCGGGCAATGTTTTGGCAACAGTGTTGCCCAAAGGTTTCGTGCGTACACGTTTAGAAAATATGTCCGACAAAAATGCTCTTGTTAGTGCAGCTTATCTAATAATTGCTAACAAGAAGAAAGATAAAAAACGAAAATTCTGGATCAGACCGTACTTAAATAAGATAGAGACTCTTCCCAATTTAATCAGTAATGAATTATTACTGGATGACTATTTATTTGAAAATTTCAGCAGAATGACAAAAGGAGATTTTGAGTTTTTAATTAATAAAATAGCCAAAAAAGACACAAATATGAGAAAATCAATTCCAATTAATACAAGATTGGCTATAACCCTTCGTTTTTGGCTACTGGTGACTGGTACAAATCATTGATATACTTGTTCCGAGTATCAGAAGCTTCTTAGTTTTTTGTAAGCTTCTTCATTTGTTATATTGAATTTTTCGGCCACTGTAGTCGACGCATCTTTTTTGAGGATTTTATCTTTATATTCAGGTGATTCAATATTCCATAAAACTGGATTTAAGAATATTTCATTTATAAAATGCCATGTTTTTTCATTTGTCCAATTCATATTTGTTTTTAATCTAAACTATTTGCAATTTGTTTTAAATCAACAAGCCAAACTTATCAAGTGTAGTGTTTTAATGCAAAAGAGACCTCTAGTGGCGGAAAAGGGAGCTAAATGTTTGGGCAATATTGCCTTATTTTCGCTCAGTCAGCGATATCAAAAAAACATTGCCGGCAACTAGTTGCAATGCGGGCTATATTGCCGGCAATCGGATATATTGCCGAGCAATACGAAAATATTTCTGGCAATATTTCTTCAATATTGAGCATGTTGTCCGGCCATATTGCCGGCAACACATTGCCGTAAAAATATTGCTAGACAAATTCTCAGGCTAGATATATCTCTTTAGGAAAGGGCGTTGCCATTGCAAAAATTGGAGATTAATTTAATCAAATAAAGTTTTACCATATTTTTGACATTTTTCAAATTTGTCTTGTATTATAAAGATTTCGTTTTATCTTTTTTTTACATAGGATTAGGATAATTGAAATTGATTGGATAAACAGAATTGATCCTTTCCCCCTAGAAACATCATTTTAGAGGTAACTGCCCTCGCCAAGGACACCCCTCTCATTTTAATTTGAATAAGGATCAGGATATCGAAACTTTCTCGGAAGCTTCAAAGCCCATACCACAATCAAAATAGTGTGTCTTAAGATTTAATCTGGACCAATGCGTATAGCAAACAGACAAAATACTGGTGAGTTAATAGAGGCAAGTCAATGGCAACCGATCTATCGATTCGACCAATTCTGGCATCCATTGCTTGAGTCAGGGCCGCACCAAGGAAAACCTGCGCCCGGGGCCAAGCCCGCTACTAGTCGGAGAGCTGGCGACGAAAATGGGCAAGAGTTTTCTGAAGGCTAATATTTTCAGAATAGGTTGCAATTTAGGAATGGAAAGATACTCTAGAGTCAGCACTCCTAGTACCGGGGCCTTGGTGGCCAGAATCAGCCGGTAAAGTTGCGGGAAGATAGTTTTTCGCAAATATCTCGAAAACTATGCAGTTTTCCGCAAAAATTCATCTATACAAAAATATAAATTAAATTACAAACAAAAATGGTTTACCTCTCTATACCTCCCAAACCGTTCACTTTAGCGTGATTATGTACTAGACCATTTTTTGCTTGTAATTTAATTCCAATTATTTTTGTATATTCGAAAAACAGCGTAGTTTTTGAGATATTTGTGAAAAACCATCTTCCCGCAACTTTATGGGCTTATTCCCGCCAAAGGCCCCGGTACTGGAGGTGCTGACTCAAAAGTATCTTTCCATCACGAAAATGCAACCTATTCTGAAAATATTGGCCTTCAGAAAACTCTTGCCCATTTTGTCGCCAGCTCTTGGTCTATGCAAAATAAAATTATATTTTATTAATTATTTATGCCTTACCCAAATTCTGACTTCCTGGACCAATTCCAAAGCCCCCCCTCCCCAGGGCGCTGTTGCCAGACCACTCTAGTAAATAATACATTGTAAATATTCCTTTTAATAACAAAAAATATTTAATATTATTTTTAGATAAGTTTGTTATTTTTTGTCTTCACTACAATCATTATTATGAATAATACAATTTTCTTTGTAAAAATACATAATGCCGATGCATTTCTTTAAGGCGCACGGAGCCGTCGCCCCCCCGCCTCTGTTGCAGCACTGGCCTGTGCGAATGAAAATTTCAACAATCAATCATAAGTTTTACTCTCAGGGCCACAGTAAGCATCGGTCAAACTGCTCTCCTGTACAGCCTCGGAAAATTATAATTAAAATTTCTTGAGTTGATTGGTTGTAGAACGAGAGCCTTCCCGGGAACAGCAGCCAGGTGAAATAAAAAACCTTTATATTTCTGTTGCCGACGTGAACATGTATAAACATGAAATTCAAATTCAGTACCGCACCTGTACTAAACTCGACAATTTTGCTTGTCCTGAAGATGTCTGCGACTAGCAGTCGAAACGTCGGCAACGGAATATAAGTTTTTTTTAATTTCACCTGGTTGCTTATTTTTAAGGAGAATTTCGAATTTTTGATGCTCTATTGTTTTTAAGGTTTTTGTCGGCAACGGAGCCCATTTAGACCCCGTCTCTCTTTATTTCAATTGGATTTGGAAGGGGGGGGGGGTGGTTAATGAAATTTTCTCACCTCTGTACCCTCCCTCCATATATTACTGTTATTACTTTGAGAAAACAAAAAATAAACAATAAAATTCAATACGGCTACAGAATTTAAATACCGTAAATGTAAAGAATTGTAGGCCTATAATTTTAAAATACTTTTAATCAATTTTTATTATTATTAAATTCAAATAGTTTGATCGTGAAAAGAGCAACGTAAGCATGTGATTTGAATAGTTGCTACTTTCATTCCAATATTATTTGTCACTTTGACGACTTTGACTTGATTGATGTATTTGTTTAAAGTTCATACATTTTAAACTCAAATCTCTCAAATTTTCGTAAGTTTCTAATCACTTTATTTATTTTATTAAATAAAGTTCATTTTCTGAATTAATTCAAATTTTTAAAACAAAATATATCACTTTTAAATACTACTTAAATGATTATTGTTGTCACAGAATTATGGCTTCGAGCTCAGTGAGTCAAGAGGATTTAGAGAATGATTTCGAATTATCGTCAAGGAGGACTCGAATTCGAACTGCTAGGGCCAGAACCGTCAATCCGCCAACGAGAATTGGTAAATTTTAATATATTTTTCTTATTTTTCCGAATTAATAATTAACTCGGAAAATTTTTTTTTTATCTTTATCTTAAGTGATTAATTCCAAGCCGGGTAATCTTGTAACAAATGTATTTAGAGATAAAGAACAAACTATTTTATCATTTAATGAAACAAATATCTAAATGCTAGAAAACAAATATCAGCCATAAATGTTATAAAAATGATATTTTTTTAATCTTATAAAAAATACAAATATTTTTTTTAATATAAAAAGAATTGTGATTAATTATAAAAGCAACTATAAAATATTAATTTCAATCAAATTTGTTGACTTTAAAAAAACGAAAAGGATATAAACTGACCTCAAAGTTAAGATCTATATTTAAATATATTTTACCAAACTCTTACTCTTAATAAAGATTCAGATAACAGACCAAAAGATTCATAGAAGTGTCGAAGTAAATGTACTCATTTATTTCGAAACTCTCTGAGCCATTGCCCTCGAAGCTGTATTTTTATAAAAACCGACTTCGCCAAATGACACATGTTTGTATTCGATATAAACATGAAACTGAAGATGGCAAAATAAAATTTCTTTGAAACGTCTCAACTGTAATTGGTGTTTCTATGACCCAAACCTCCTTGGCCAACATTACACTATCTACAGCCACTAACTCACCCACTTTATTTAAATTAATTTCTAGTCAAAATTTATTCGTTCAAAATGGTAAGCAACAGCTGATTTACAATCATGAAGTAAAAGTGTAGCCATTTACTAAAAGATTATTTTATATATATATACATGTATATAAATGTATTTCATTTTCAATCGCAATTTTTAAACAAATATATTTTGTCTCACCACATTTCTCTTTTTTTTAGATACAGGAGGTGGAGGGGAGGCCGATGATGGCGGAGGAGGTGAAATCAAAACAGCAGAAACGCTCAATATAACAGGCAACTTTCCTACTGAACACGATGCGAGTCCGAAACCGGTAAGCCGAGCTAAGGAAAAACGTGTTAATCGCTGCGTTCCTGTCAGGCAACCTTTGACTGAACATGGAAACAGGTATAAAAATAATTAATATCAGACCAAAGATGTAAAAAAATAACATCGAATATATTTATTATTCCAGAGCGAATCATTTAAACAAAGGCAAACAGCAGCAGAGGGATCGTAGAAAACTTCGAGAGAAAAGGAGAAGCACAGGAGTTGTTCATTTACCATCTACCGAGGTAGCTTGTATAATACAATTTTTACATCGTCCATTTTGCTTTTTTTTAGTTGCTTACTATTTGTGTTGGTTTTAATAAATCATGCCTGAAATAATGATCTAATGAACATGATCTAATTTGGTATAATCAAAGAATTCGTAGAAAATAAAACAAGTCAAATATCTAGATAAATCTCTCTTTGCATTTCTTCGACTGAAAAATCTTCAACCTTTATCAGTGCAATAATATTATTCATCAAAAATTCATTATTACATTGATATTAGCTGAAATATTAGCAAATATGCGACTGTGTTTCTGGAAATAGTTATCTTTTCCCCGATTTAATTAAAACATTTTTATATAAGTAGTGAGGAGATCAAGGCAGCCGAAAGCAATAAAGAAAAAATAGATTTCTCTTTCGCTTTATTTCATACCCTTGTCGACGTTTCAGCCGATATTCCGGCCTTCATCAGCACAATGTTGTTTGCCTCGAGCTCTTGGCAACTCCTGACATATTTTAGAGTTTAGGCTTTCACAGTTGTTATCATTAATAAAAAAAAATTTGATTTTCGGTTTAACCACGGTTTATTTGTAACAATTACAACGTTTAGGCCACTCATTCTGTGACCTTCTTCAGGTACAATTCAGCTAAGAATACAAAGTTTGTTACATCTGTAAACGTTGTAATTTTTACAAATAAACCACAGTTAAACCGAAAATCAAATTCTTTTATTAATCCTGGCGTATTGTTGGTGCGAACATTCGTCGGTTGTCATGACATCTGCTTCAATAGTGACACTACTCACTCTATTACTATTCACTATTGAACCAGATGTCATGACAACCGGCGAATGTTCGCACCAACAATACGTCAGGAGTTGCCAAGACCCCTTCTAAGCTCGAGGCAAACAGCACATTGTCCTGATGAAGGCCGGAATATCGGCCGAAACGTCGACAAGGGTATGAATTAAAGCGAAAGAGAAATCTATTTTTTCTTTATTGCTTTCGGCTGCCTTGATCTCCTCACTACCCATTAAACATTCAGCCACTGCCCCTAAATTTAATCATTACATTATTATTATATCAGGGCCGGATCTAGGGGGGGGGGGCAGTGGGTGCGTGTGCCCCGGGCGGCAGATATCAGGGGGCGGCAATTAAAGAAAGATTTACTAAAAAAAAGATAAAATGATATGAATTTTATATTGAAAATTTTAAGGATGGGGCGGCAAATTAAATTTTGCCCCTCCTAAAAAATCTCCTAGTTCCGGCCCTGTATTATATGAAAATTTATATGCCATAATATTGGTTTTCATCTAATTTTATAATAATATTTTGAATGATACTTTGATTTTCGTCTTGGCTAGGTTTAAAATTTTATCAATTTTTATTTGAAGAAAATTAAAAAAAATTCACTATTCATATCTTTGTGATTTTATAAGAAATGAAATTCAAAAAAAAAAAAGTACAAAATATTTTAATAACATATTACATGTATAATATATGTCTTTTGAATTTTGTTTTATATAAAATATTTCAATAAAAAAAGGACATCAGGTGAGTAAATGGATTGGCATTATGTATTTATTATTAGAGCTCTCGCCAACATTTTCATAGATGCCTTTATCACTCACTCCTTTATAATAAAGATTTAATATAAAATTATTGCAAATTAAACTAAGAAGAGGAATCAAATGGAAAATTTCTTCTATCAAATTTTTCCAAATAGAATTTGAAATTTACTAAATTTATCTATTTTTTTTTGTATTTTTACATGAAATTGATGATTTTTATTTGCCAAAATCACTTAATTGAAACTCATTGCCGGTATGAGTTAAATAAATAATAAAGAAAAGCATTCATTCACTTCCTGAATTATTTCATTATTTCAATTGGAAGGCATTTTGGTAAACGTTTGTTGGATGCCGAAGCCAGCCAGGATGGCCTTCAAATCCCTCCCTTATTTATCCGCGAAATCTCAAATAAATAAAATAAAAATTTAGAGCGAGAAATATAGTGTTAAAATTATTGGAGTTGTTAGGATTACAATATCCAAAGGAGGAGGATAGGGATTACCTATGTACCGATAGGGACCCCCCCCCTTGGATATTGTTATCCTAACAACGCCTATAATTACTTATCGGTACATAGGTAATCCCTATCCCAACGCCTATAATTTTAACACTGTATTTCTCAGATATTTTTCTCAACAGACGATAAATTTAATTCAAAATAAATAGACTATTGCTTTAATTAGAAGTATTCGTTTATAATTTGATAATTATATTTTTTATTAATTATTGTTATTAAATTCTAGTGTGTATGACCTGTTTCCTCGAGTGTACAAAAAAGATTTAATAAATATTTGTATGTTTTTCAATTGTTTTTAGTCAACTGGAGGCAGCACTGGGGAGGATGAAGATGAGGCTCAAGCGATGACTGCTGAAACACGAAGGAACACCCAACAAAATGAACTGATAGAGAGAGAACCTATAGAGGTAAAATAAATACCGTACAGTTATATTTACAAAACTCAATTCCGTGTATTAATAATGAGTAAATTATCTTCAAGGATCGAGTTACCCATAAAACTTTTCAACAAAGAAGAAATAAAAGGTAAATTAAACAAATGTTTGCATGTCTCAATTTCAATTTAATTAATATAAATCCTAATCTAATACTCTCTCTCTCAATGCATGAATAGTGGAAAGAAAATAAGAAATTTTAAATAACTTTATTGATAACAATAACAATAATAATATCAGCGTAATGTTTTAAATTAGCTTGGAAACAGCTGATGGTCCATTGCATGTGGTTGTCAGCCCATCTGACTTGGAAGCTGATGATGAGGATAACCAAGAGTTTGACAGTTTGAACCAGTCGGATTCGACCGTGAGCAGCCATGTTCAGCATTCCTGCGAACCCATTGTACGGCCCCGTCCTGGCACACCCACAGGCGACTCGGCCATCCAGGTATTATCAACCTAAACAAACTATACTAATCTTATAATATTGAATTTGAAACTAAAATGATTAATGAAATTTTTACTGACCTCGATTACGAATTACGAAAAACCAAAAACTCCGAATCTCTTTGCTATCTCTGATAACCTTAAATTCTCCCTGTTGTTCCTCATTTTTTAATTCTAAAGGTCAATAATAATGACATTAATTTATCAGAAATCACATGCTTATAATGGCCATTCTGATAAAGTAATGTCATGTCATGTAAGGGACCCTAAAGGCTTAAGATAAACTTTTTAATAAACGTCTAATGTTCTTTTGTAATTCTGGGAATAAAAACAATCTATAGTTTTATTTTTCTTGTTTTCCTCTTCAAAATTTTACTTTTTATTACCCTTCACGACAGTGGCGGATTAAGGTCGTCTGGGGCCTCTAGACACTTTGTTTGGGGGCTCCCCTTAATATTGTATATGCAATTATTTTTTCTTCTATCCACTATCACTACCCAGTTAAAATTTTAAAAAATATAAAAATAAAAGAAAATTGACAAATTGTACTTTATTTGTAATGGACCTAAGAGTAGACTTACAATTACACATAGAAAAACAAAGTATTCATAAATCGTAACAGAATATATTTGGTATATTTTGGTTCAGAAAATATTTTTTAAATAAAAACTTGCAAAAAATATTTTTAATATTTTTAAATTTTGGGGCCCCTTCTATACCGGGGCTCCTAGGTACAGTGAGCACTACAATTAAGACCCCACCTGATAGCTTTAGCCTTAAGTATATGGTATGGAATATAGTAAATGGTGAAATAATTTTAAATTTTAAAAGGTAAAATAAAATCATCTGTACCAGATTTTACGTTTGACCTTTTCGGTCATTAAAATTATTTCTCTTTACACCATATACTTAAGGCTAAGGCTATCAATTGTGGCGCTCACTGTACATGCCTAGTGTGTCTAGTGGGTAATCTGCCACTGCTTCACGAAAGGAAAAAATGTTTTTCTTACTACAAGTCAACTCCATTTGACTACCACATGTAACTTCAAGAGAAATCTTTAAAAAATTATATTCTTTTTATTATGATTGAAAATCACAGATAATTTGTTCTAACTGATTCAAGCTGGCTGAACGTGCCCAGGAAGAGAATCGACGACTGCTCTCATTGCTGGAGGAACGCGACCATAAATTGTCAACACTGGAAGCACGAGTGGCACACCTACAACGTGAAATGGATCGTCTGCGCGACGAGAACGCCGTGCTTATCCGCGCCATGGCGTCACTAGCTACTTCGGGCAAGTGAGTAGTACTATGGTATATTTTTTATAATGGTTTAACTGTTTTTTACATTATATAATTTCTACTGGCGATGTATTTTGCAAATTTATTAATAGGCTAATTAATTATAGGAGAAATAAAACAGCAAAATTTTTTTTCAGGAATCGCCTTATACCATATAATTTGCAAATATTTCAGCCGGCCTAACGCCCGCTGGTCTCTTCACTGCAGGATATAGTTCTTTGGCAATCCTTCGTCCGGTGTCTTTAAACTATTGCATGAAGAGAGGAGGGGCATTCAAGTGTTCGTGCACTAGTGAACCCCCCTCCTCTCTCATGCAAAAGTTTAAAGACACCAGACGAAGGATCGCCAAAGAACTATATCTTGCACTGAAGATGGTCAGGCGTTAAGCCGGCTGAAATATTTGCAAATTATATGGTATAAGACGATTCCTGAAAAAAATGTTTGCTGTTTTATTTCTCCCATCAAATCATCCTCTGAAACCAGCAACGCTATCTTTATTCCAATTATGGAGAGTATGAACTCAAATGACATAACATTGAGTCAAATTGTGGAGTTGTCCAGTTGGTGTGTATTATTATTCATAAATTGTTTGTACAAAAATCTGGTGTGACTGGCGCAGTCAGATACTAAAAAAAAAGTATCTTAATACAAGATACTTTGATTTTGTGTATCTAAATACAAGATACATAATATGATACTGAGGATTTATTGATGATAGGCTTGTTTTCTTCTATTATAATTCATTGTATTTACAAAAGAATTAAATCCAAAGATTTCGGAAACTTATTCTTCCTTCTATAGTAGACATCCACCTCACCGCATTTCGCCATGTTTAGAATGTCTAAAATCTTAGACGCAGTGAGATGGATACCTCTCAAGAACTTGATTCAGAATCGCAAAAAACAAAATAGAGCCTAATAGAAGAGAATCCTAAATAAATACAAAATTTCATGAGAATTGAAAAAAAAAATTTTAATGTGTAAAAAGTTCCAAAGAGGACCCCCTTTTGAATCGAAATTAACATGCAAATCCCCTAGGGATTTAACATTGGCTCTATGGAAGGAAGAGCCGGAAAAAGAATTTGAAAAATCTTAAATACGTCAGAAAAGTGTACTTCAAAAAATTAATCTTAGAAAGAGTCTTATAATTTTTTAATACAAAATTATAAATTTTTAAATATCTATAATTTCTTCTTCAAACGGTACAAATTGTATTAACCCTTTGCTTCCAATCTCATCATTTCATTTTGCTAATTACAGAGAGTAACAGATCACGAGAGCTCCAAACCATCTTCAAGACTGGAGAACTTTAATCGAGTCGAGAGTTTGTACTTATTTATTTTTATTTCGGCAGCTTAATTATTATTTTTGTCCTCATTTTTAAAAAGCCTCTACAATATAGAATTGGCATCTAGTATGTTAAACTTAATCAATGTTTGTCTTTTTCTCTTATTCTTATATCAAATTATCCTAGATAAAGTAATTTTAGAATTATTAGTTTAAAAAAGCTCAAAATTTCTAAATTGAATCGATGCTTTTAAACTAAAAAAAATTAAAACGAATTATACTTAAGTAACATCTTCTATATAACTTCCTTCAAATTATTAAATTATAAATAAAAGATATATATATAAATCTGTAAAAATTTAGACTAAAGATCTTTAAGATTACGAATATTATTTTTATAGTTTAAATTTTTAATTTAAAAATAATATAATATAAATAATGGTACTTTAAGAGATTAGCTTAGAAATAAATAAATATAAAAAATGCACATTCCTTTGAATAAAGTTTTAATGTTTATTTCCATGTGTAATTGAATTTTTCATCTTTTTTTTTCAATAATTAAAATAAAAAAAGAAATTGTCGAAAGTAAGGCGCTTTTACTAGGCCCTCTGTAACTGACGGCTGTGATTGCTATCATATTGTATTAATACTATTTGATTACACATGGAAAATAAAAAATATATATATATTTAATGAATTAATCTTTTAAAATCAGGATCCGATTGGGTTTTCAGTTTAATTTAATTCAATGAAACAATTTCTTGATTAATGGTTTTTATTTTTTAATTTATTTTCATTAGAACACATAGAAATAAATAATGGAAAGTTTTTTTTTATATAATTGTAAGTGCAAATCAAATTCAATTTTAATTTATCAAATTTTTTTTATATCAATATTTTACAAAAATTTTTTTCCATGAATTTTTTAAAGAGGCATCATCTTTCTCATCAGCATCTTATTTTAAAATAACAGTGCAATAAAAAATTTCATTGAAAAGAAAAATTTTTTTTTTCTAAAATAATATTGTAATTAAAAATTTTAATTTACTGTAATTCACCTTTCGTATTGTACTTTTGCAACAGAGAATCACAATTTCAATTGTCATAAATAATTGTAAATTAAACAAAATTATGAATATTTCTTTTAAATTATAACTCTACATTTTCGTATCTTTTATTTTTGTTTTAAGCGGATCAAAAAAAAAAAAAAAAAAAATGGTTTCAATCTTTTCCAATTTGTTTTTTGCACAACAATTTTCAAAGGATAAATCTATTTAAATATAATAAATAAATATATAACTCTAGTTATAAAGGTATTTTATCGCTTCAAAAATTGCTAAATTATATATCATACAAACAAACAAACAAAGAGATATTTAATATTTTTTTGGTCTTCAAAATTGTATTTTAAAATGCTTTTAAAACATTCCACAATTTTAATTGATTAAATGGATTATTATTCACAGAACAGTTATTTCCAAATAAAAAAAATAATTTTTCTGAGTTGAAATCAAAAATTATTTTTATATATACTCATAATTTTTAATTTTAATTTTTATAGAGCCAAATGAATGCTCAAATATTGGTCGATGGCTTAAAGCCTCTAGTCTATCAGGCCACAGGATCGTGAACCGAGGCCGAATTGAAGCAAAAAAATATGACACCATAATCACTCATTAAGCTCAATTTTTCTATAATTTCCGTTTTGGAAATCACTGTTCCTAGAATGTTGAGTCAATTTTTCCTATTTGTTAACAAATGTATATTGATTGATTGGAATTTAAGTATTTTGATTTATATATCTTTTTATATTCTACAGTATGCGTTTTTTTTCTTCATATCCTTCCTTAACTTCTTAAATTTGAGCTTGAATTACTTCTTGAATCATCGGCATCAGTTCATTTTTATAAAATTCGTGTTTCACTCCATGTGTCATTCGTATTATGGTCTCCGCTTGTTGGAGTCGTTTAACCGCTTCGTCGTGGTTTTCTATATACAAATTTATTTTTCCTAATTTCATTAAAAGTAAGCCCATTAACGGATGAAACTCGCCATAATATTTTCTGAAACATTTTTCATTGGAATTATTTATTATACTTTTTTAAAGTGGTTAGAGTATTTTAAAATTTTGTTCTCTTTCATTCAAGACAAAACAAAAGTCATTACATTAATATACGCAATTATTATATTACACTGGCACTAAATTTAAAATATATTTTCCAGAAATCAATTATAATAAACATTAATTTTTTGTTTTGCGATCCATTTAGGGGGGGGCCCTTTGTGAGTAGCGCCCGGGGCATGATGTCCCCCTTGCCCACCCCTCACTAGGCCACTGAAGTTGGTTTATTTGAGAAAGAAAAACGGTAAATTTTCAGCAATTTTTTATTAGTTTACAAAAGAATATTTTTTAATATATTTCCAAATATTTCAGAGAGCACCCCTTCTTCAGTGAATTTCGAAATATTTGGAAATAATGCCTTGGAAACTATTTTTTTCTTTCTCAAATGTTAAAACCAATATTTCCTAGTTAAATATTTATTCTGGGCCAAATTACCTTAAAACTTACTTTTATTTTAAAAAATATATAGATAGCTCTACGAATTTCGTTTTCCAGTATTATTTATAATAGTAAATAAAATCTGTGGAATAAAAAATTTGAAATATTATATATATTTTAGAAAAAAAATGTATTTATAAATATAATTAATCAATAGAATGTAATTATTAATATATTTTTTATTCTTCATATTTTTTAATAAATTTTTATTAAAAATATGGCCTTTGTAACAAGAGTGAACAGGAGAATAGAATAGTAGAGGAGTGTGTTGGCGCCAAAAAAAAAATAACCTCCTCTCCGTTTTTGATCTCCGGGTATATTTTTTTGCTAATTATTGTGTATAGTAAGAAAAACTTTATAATTGAATAAAATATCTGATTTGTGCTGCACTCTTGTGGAAACTTTAAAAATTATTTATAATTCTAAAAGTCTCCACAAGGTCGCAGCACTAATCAGCCTGAGATATCTCCTAATTTATGTGATAAATTAGCAAAGGACCCGGAGATCAAAAACAGAGAGGAGGTTATTTTTTTTTTGGCGCCAACACACTCCTCTACTATTCTATTCTCCTGTTCACTCCTGTTACAAAGACCATACATATTTTTAATACAAGTTTATTAAAAAATAAAATTAAAAAGTTAATAATAATCATTATCAAAAATTAATAATCAATATATAAATATTAACAATTAATTAATTAAATTTGTTATATAAGTTATATAGTCTTATAGTTAAAATACAATAAAAAATATTATTATTTTCTAAATTAAGTACAAATTTCAAGATTAATTACTTACTCTACAGATTACTTTATATTTTCTAAAGTAAAATTAAGTTTCAAGAAATTGAAAATCTGAAACTAAATAAGGGGATACAAGGGGGGGGAGGAGTAAAGAAGGTAATTACCTCCTCTCCCCCGAGATTTGAGAAAAATATTTTTTTTGTGGACTTCTTTTACCATATAGCTCCTATTGTTGAATCGAATTTTACAATTTTAAAACCTGTTGGGAAATCAAATAATTATTGACTCTTCATATCCCTGATTCTGAATAGAGGAAGAGTTCTCGCCCCGCTTTATTTTTAAGGCTATCAATGAAGAGCTAAATGGTCTAAGACGCCGAAATTATATTTAAAAAAAACATAAAATTTTAATTAAATTATTATCTAATTATAGATAAATAACACAAGGTTAAGTTTCAAAAGCATTTTATTTTAAATCTTAACCTTGTGTTTTTATTTATCTATAATTAGATGATAATTTAATTAAATTTAAGAATATTTCAATTAGTGACAACGGCGAATTCTTTGGATTATATAAAACTTTAATAAAAATTCAAACTAACTTGTAGCCGGGAATTACTTCAGTTCCAAATTGAATTGCTTCCTCCCATTGATTCATCTCAATGGCACTATCAAAAGCGGCATCTAATATTTTTACAGCCAACAGATCAAGATTATGAAATAATCCATTTTGTTTCTTCAAAATCACTTTGCATACATCCAGATCTTTTAGAAAAATTAAGGAATATAAAAAAAAGCTTGTTTAATTCTAACTCCGGTTCAGCATCGCCAATAATTAATAAAAAAAAAAAAATGATTTGATATTACTTATGTCGTTTTATCATTGTTCTTAGTATTTTCTTTATTATAATATTCAAAAAATTTTGTATATATAATTTTATATGTTTGTTTGTAAGCACATCAGTTCTCAAAAACGGCTATTTTTCAAATTTTAAATATATTCTATTTTTGGTACGAATAAGAAATTACGCTAGGTCTCTTGTTTGGGAAAATTCGGGTACTAGTGCATTATTGATTTACTTTTTTAGTTTTTTCTATTTTTCTCGAAATTTGCTTTAAAGTTTTCTTTCAAATTTTAAATATATACTATTTCCGGAATAGAAAATAAAGTACCATTGATGTCTTCTAGGAGAAACCTTGAGTACTATTACTTTACTGATGTACTTTTTAGTTTTATCCATTTTTCTCAAAGCGATTTCTTTCAAATTTTAAATATTTACTATTTGCGATATCCAAAATAAATTCCGATTGATCTCGTATTTAGAAAACTTCGAGTACTAGTACTTTACTGATGTATTTTTTTAGTTGTTTACAATTTTTTCAAAAAAATTTAAATTTCATCAAGGATACAGGCAATTGTTTTCATCATCTCCAATTGAGAAAGAGTAAATTCTTCAACTTGCTTATATTCAGCTATTCGATCAGATTTTATATTTTCATGGCATTCAGGACATTGCAGCACCAAATTATTTTCATCCTAAAATTAAACATATTTTTCATTTATTTTCTTTTGGGAAAAATTCAAATAATTATAATCTTACAATGATATCAATATTGTTTGATAATTGGATACCGGCGCAGCAATTGGAGTTAGAACACATTAGGATCCGTGTTGGTGGAGGACTGACACATATAGGACATTCACAAAGAAAATAATAAGTGGCTTGTAGCTCAGCCCTTCGATCTTTTGCCGTATTCAATAATTCTATATAAGAAATAAATATCTGAAAAATAAAATTAATGCCAATGTAATTTGTTAAAATTAGATTCGTTTATGCGTTATGCAATGTATCATCTAAATTTAAATCCGCCCACCTTGGTCCAGTCGAGAGAAGGCATTTGTTCCAATGCTCGAATACTGATGGTGGTCCCTTCAAAAGTTGCGACTGCGTTTGGAATGCACGAATGATCTACAACCGAAACGCCTAGATAAATTCCGGTGCCGATGCTGCACATCTCAGGATCCAAAATATTGAAGCTGTTAACACACATCTAAAGATTCCATTTAAACTCCCATCCCATTTTTCAAATTAGAAGAAATCGAAATTTTACTCACTCTTCCATAAATGCCCATTAATTCTGGCAGTATTAGGGAAGTTATCCTCCCAAGGAATTCCAACAAAACCCCACAAAAGAGAGGAAAAATGCTCCATTTTACTGGATCTTCTTTTAATATCTGAGTAATCTAAAGAGAAATACCATCAAAATAGTTAAATACAAAGACTAATCATTATACAAAATTTTGAAAAATCTCATTGAACTTACGTGACATTAAATCTTTAAATTTTCTAAATTTAGTTTTTGTGTAATAACTCGTTTCGATCTCCTCCTCAAAAAATAGAATATAAATTTACTTTTCTTCTGCTTATCAATTGATGCATTATTTACTCTACTTTAAGTTTAAGGATGATCCGAGCCATCATCCGAGCTGCATCGGGTAAAACTTTTGGAGACACTTTTAGATTTTGGACATTCACCCTTATGGTCAACCCAAGAGGATCTCTGGCAATCACGATTACA